>OVBA01000766.1:0-56202 GCA_900406435.1 Lepidium aucheri
CAATGTTTGAATAAGACATGATTTTACATGAAATTCTAAATCCATTAAAATTTACCCTCCAATTAACCCCCCAAAGAGTTTGCTCGTGATTATATGTGAATATATATTTATATATATTTATTCTGTCAAAATATTAATACAAATACTAGAATTATGCCGACGTTATAGCGTGATATTTAATTGTTTTATCAAGTCATTTCATTTAGGTTATTAGACCCGTGTTCAAAATTTTGAATATTTTTTTTGAGAACTTGTTTTGGATGTCTAAAACCCAAACCAAAATCCACCCAAATTAGAAGAATCAAACCTAACAAAATATCCAAATATATCCTAAATTTATGTATATGAAAAACCAAACCAAACCAGAATCGCAATCAAATCAAGAACCAAATTATATCGTTTTAGAGTTTTTTATATAAAAATTACCTGAATCCACTCGATCTATACCGAACCAAATTTGTCCAAAAAATAAAAATACTCAAATAAGTCTTAAATCAAAAGAATCAAAATACCGAATTAGAGGAACCGAGTTCGACAAAATACCAGAAAGGGTCCTAAGTATATGTACCTGGAAAACCAATTTTAGAGTTTTTTTTTAAATGTTTATATAAAATTTATAACCAAATCCACCTAAAATCTATTTTTAAGAATAGTTATGAATCGTATGTTAATTTTAATATATAAGATATTTTATTTGTATTACGACTCTCAATCCCCCCCCCCCCAATCAAACCAAATTACCAAAGATTATTCAAAACTTTTATTAGATTCTGTTTACCAGCAAAAATTAAAGAAGGTTTCATATGCATCTCAAATTGGTTCATAAGATTATCATGTCAGAATATTACCTACAAGTAGCACAGAGCATGCAGAAGCGGACTAGTGAATTGTTGTTCATCACTCATCACTCTCTTAAAACACTTAATCGTGATTACAACCTAAAAGATTCACTCTGATCACTCTCACACATGCATTCTTACACGTGATCGTCATGCAACCTCCATTCTCACCTATAAATTAACTCTTCACTTCACTCCTTTACTCAAACCAAAAGCCATCAATTCACAAACAAGTCCAAAAACATACACTATATACCAAATGGCAAACAAGCTATTCCTCGTCTGCACATCCCTCGCTCTCTGCTTCCTTCTCACCAACGCTTCCATCTACCGCACCGTCGTCGAATTCGATGAAGATGACGTCTCCAACCCTACGGGCCCATTTGGCTCAAGGCAAAAATGCCAGAGAGAATTTCAACAAGCACAACACCTAAGAGCTTGCCAGCAATTTATCAGGCAGCAAGCGAGGAGGCAAAGTCGTGGTTGGCCGTCCCTCGACGATGAGTTCGATTTCGAAGACGACATGGAGAACAGACAAGGTCAAGGCCAAGGCCAAGGTCAAGGTCAAGGCCAAGGCCAAGGCCAAATGCAAAGTCCACTACTCCAACAGTGCTGCAACGAGCTTCGCCAGGAAGAACCAGCTTGCGTTTGCCCTACCTTGAAACAAGCGGCTAGAGCGGTGAGTCTTCAGGGAGGACAGCAACAACAGGGACACCAACAACAACGCCAAATCTACCAGACTGCTAAGCACTTGCCTAACGTTTGCAACATCCCTCAAGTTCAAGTCTGCCCCTTTAGAAGCCCTTCCTCTCCTTACTAAATTCCAAACAATAAACCCATGAGCGTATGAGTGTGGTTGTTGATACATGTTAACACTACATCTCATATCGTTTTTTGCTTTATGTAATATGTAAGCTGTGTTTGAGGCTAATGTAATTAGCACTACTCGTAATAAAAGAGAGCTTTGTTTGTCATGGCATATGCTATCTAGTAGTTTTCAAGCAAATATCTCAATCAGATTCGGGTTTTGCTTGTGAAACGAAACAATCACCGTTAAGATGAAAGTGAAATTTTTGGATGTTTATAAACGTACCACGAAACACGTAAATTTTTTGCCTTAATTAATTGTCCATGTATTTTCGAAATGACATTAAATGGGTGAACCAAAATTCAACTTGTGAATTTTTATGTAAGATATCCAAATATAAATATGACGTTTATCTGATGTAGTGATAGCTAGCGTAGTAATTTTGTAAACAATCAACCATTGGATCGTAATATCTAATCACTAAATGTTCTGACTGGAGGGGGTATGATTCAAACTCACCATTAACTAGATTAGGAGCAAACCAGGGGTATTATTCAAACTCACCATTAACTAGATTAGGAGCAAACCAAATATTACATAGCTATAAGTATACTTTTTGATAACCTTTTGTTATTTTGGATAATTTTTGGGTTTTTGGGGTAAGTTTTTAAGAACTTTTTTAAGTATCTTTTTTTTTTGTATAAAGTATTTTTTGGGTATTCATGTATTTTTTATATAATTTTATAATTCTTAAAATTATTATTCAAACTAATCGAAAATTAATTAGAAACGAACTAAAACCGAATCAAATACTCGAATACCTGGAATTGATCGGTTCCTATCCGAAACTAAACCGAATACTCTAATGCCCATGACTAATATTTTTAAATATGTGAAACTAGAATATCTATAAACTATCCGTGTCCTATAGATGTTGGAATCCGATAGTATTCTAAAATGTTATGTCATATTTTCTCTGTTTAGCTTCTGATTATACAAAAAATACACAAGCGTCCCTTCTGGTAAATAAAGTTACTTTGAAGTGGACAATATCAAGCTTGTCTTTCCCATATTGTCTTAGTATCATTCTATGGATCCATTTCAGAATAGGAATGATTAAAATGTGTATTTCAGAATTGACCTCCTAAAACGTATATGTACATATTCCATTTACTACCACCAACTCTTTCAATATTGACCCTCGTCAGATTGCAAAGAAAATTCGCCGAAAATGAAAGAATTTGATATTATTCGAAAATAAGGTAATCAGAATATGAGCAACACATCACATGTACATGCATGGTTGCATTCATGTAGACGCGGAAACTTGTCACTCTTCCAAAACTAATCGCGACAAAACTCATTTAGCTGTCTCTCTAAGATCTCTCTGAGACCCACACACACAATCATATATGCATGCGTTCATACACGTGATCTCCATGCAAAACTCCTCTCCTCTCTATAAATACCCATTAATTCACTTCACTCTTCACTCATCACTCAAACCAAAGAAAACAAACACAATGGCAAACAAGCTCTTCCTCGTCTGCACATCCCTCGCTCTTTGCTTCCTCCTCACCAATGCTTCCATCTACCGCACTGTCGTCGAGATCGATGAAGACGACGCCAACCCTATCGGCCCATTTGGCTCAAGACAAAAGTGCCGTAGGGAATTCCAACAGGCACAACACCTAAGAGCTTGTCAGCAATTTATCCAGCAGCAAGCAAGGAGGCAAAGCCGTGGTTGGCCGTCCCTCGACGATGAGTTCGATTTCGAAGACGACATGGAGAACAGACAAGGCCAAGGCCAAGGTCAAGGCCAAGGTCAAGGTCAAGGCCAAGGCCAAGGTGGCCAAGGCCAGTTCCAAAGTCCACTACTCCAACAGTGCTGCAACGAGCTTCGCCAGGAAGACCAAGTTTGCGTTTGCCCTACCTTGAAACAAGCAGCCAGAGCAGTGAGTGTTCAGGGAGGACAGCAACAACAGGGACAGCAGCAACAACACCAACAGCGCCAAATCTACCAGACTGCTAAGTACTTGCCTAACATTTGCAACATCCCTCAAGTTGGTGTCTGCCCCTTCAGAATCCCTTCCTCTCCTTACTCTCCTTACTAAATAGATAGCACAGACGATCATGAATGTGGGTGTTAACATTCACAATCATCGTGTGAGTGTTTTATGAAAAATGTAAACTGTGTTTGAGGCTAATGTAATTAGCTACTACGTAATAAAAGAGAGGTTGTTTTTAGTGTTTGTCACTCCTGCTACTCTCTAAAAGATGATGACAGATACATTTAAAAACAAAAGTCTAAAAGTCTAATGAACGGGAACGATCATTGACTACTGCGTGGAGATTTGGAAAGTTATTGAAATTGATCCGTTAGGTAAGACACACTCTAGTTACGAGGTTTGAAGTTATCAAATTGAAAACTATCGATTTCGTTCTGCAATTCACAACGAAAAATACCTAACTCAGATCCTAGCAAGGCTATGTTGTGGGCGAGGGAAGCTGAGGGAAAGACTAAACTCAGATCCTAGTTCTATTCTCTTCTAAGCTGAGGCAAAGACTAAAAAAGAGGACTCATCAATTTGTTAAGTTCTTCTTTCTATTCTTTGTCACCAACAGAGGAACGAAAAATTAGATACTCAAATAAACGTATTAATCTATTACTTGTCAATATAAGATCTCAGAACATTACGAATTTTTTCAACACACAAATCCTACTGATCCAAGACAAAAGTAGAGGATAACAGACCTTCAAGGCTAATACAAGCTTATATACACATTTAGCATCATCATCTTTGTATAGACATAAGTTTTTTTCTTTTTGATTCGGAGTAGAGAACCTCATCCAAGGCTCAAGCGATAATCCAACGGCCTGCCGTTAACATGACGGTGTGCGGTTCCAATCTCACAAGCATTCACTCTTGCTGCGAATCTGAGTGAGCACAGAGACTCACCAGTCGAGGAAGGTTCCGGTGTGATGTTCACAAACATTAGCGTCTTCGAGTCGCCACCTAAACAGGGCTGATCATATATAGAACACAAAGTTTCATCACAACACTGAAGCTTTAAGGTTCCCTTCAAATATTGATATTTAAGATGAATGTTTACCTGAAGAAGATAGGTGAGCTTCGAGTTTCTGAAGGGAACGTGATCTTCTTTCTTGGCTAAGGCGAATATGACATCGCCTAGGGATGATAAGCTTTTGTTGATTGCCTTTATGTTAACAGAAAAGAAACATTAAGCCTAAGAATATATAACCTTTTTAGTTGTCTTTAAAGAATGTGTTTACAAATATATGAAAACATTACTTGAGTTTCTTTCAGTCTATCACCAGTTGATCCACTCTTTGATAAACGCTCACTACCGGCAAGATCAATCAGGTTCAAGACACCTTGTACTTGTTGCTCTGTGCTCTGTATGACAAAAAACAAAACAAAAACAAAGTTGGTTTAGCGGAAACAAACACCGGACTATCAATTCTTGTTGTTGCAGTAAGAAATTCGACTAGTACCTCATTGAATCCAGAGATCCTTAATGTGAAAACAAAATGGCTTCTTGATGATTGCTCATTCATCGCAGTTTTCCCTACTGACCTGTAGCAAAATTTAAAGACACAGGTTGATTCATTTGCAGCTTTAGGTGTTCCTCAAGGAGGAATTATTGCCAATCTTCAATAGATACTTGCCTGTTCCGAGCTGCGTGGTCTAAGAGGAATGAAACCTGTTTAGAGCTTCGAACATCTACAACAGTAAGTTCCACAACATGTGTGTTCCCACTAGCATCATGTTTAATTGCATATTTCTGAGGAGAAACGCCATTGTCTGCTTTCACAGCTTCCTTGTTTGTTGACAAGAGATCCCGAATCGTTTCGTTGTATATTTCCAACATAGACACCTATAGTGTGTGTGTGTGTATATATATCATTTAGTAATACTACGAATGCTAAATCATCTATTTATACGCCTCTGTGTGGCTTGTTACCTGCAACTCATACTTCCAACCCTGTGATCGAAGAGATTGCCTTGTTTCAAAAATTTGCTCCAAACATCGAGGAATTAGTCCTTTTTCCTCTGGAATTCCTGGCCTACCCATCATTGTATAAGTTTTTCCAGATCCAGTTTGTCCGTATGCGAAAATGCAAACCTGAAAAATGTGCAATAGCACATTTAGTCCAAGAAGATGATATCCCATAGCATTATTCATCATTAACTGCTTTTATCAGCCAGTTAGACAATATCACCAAAGCATACAGTGTAAATGTGAGGAATCGGTTAATGGAATAAATAAACAAACAGGGAGTTAAATTTAGCCGAAGCAGATAAGTACCTTGTAACCATCAAGAGCACTCTGAACAAGTTGAGAAATCTCTACAAAAACATCTTCTTGTGATGCACTAGGTACAAAAACCTTATCAAATGTGAAACAATGCTTTTGCCCTGGCCAGACCAAACAAAAAGTGAGTCTCTTTCTTATTTCACGAGAATGAATTATTTCTGAAGATTTGTTCATACCATTTTGCATCAAGTCAATGCCCCGACCAAGTGCTTCTAGAGATGTAGGGTAGGATATGGTTTTGGCCTCCTCACTAGAATTCTCTCCGGATAATAGAGGTCTAACCCTACAGAACACACGGATGTTTCCCTTCAATTCCTGCAACATTTAAATGATACAATATCAGCCATGCTTGCTCAGCATTTCACAAGAAATGGACACCAAATGGCAGAACTTTAACCTGTATGGTATTGTGCAACTTCTTCCGTAGTTTTTCTCCTTCAATGAGTTTTAATTCTGCTTCTTCTAAGCGACTTTTCAGCTCGTTAATGCTTTCCTTTTGCTCCTCGAACTCGTTCATTTTCTCAAAGGTAGACAAATCAGCCACCTAACCATAATGAACAAATTTAAAACACAAACTTAAGAGATTTTCATATACATATTCACTATAACATGTAAACACTCAAGAACATGATGAGACCTGCAGTTTTCTCTCAAAAGCTAATAATTGATCCTGCAACTCTTGTATCTCCTTTTTTTGAGAAGAGGATTTACTCTGGAAAAAAGATTACACTATATAAAATAAAACAACATTCTCCAGATAGCTATGTAAGAAGGAAAAAAAAAAGGCGTGCATTCCTGAATGAAAACAAACCTCAAGCTCATATATGGTGTCTTTAAAGTCATTTTGCTTGGTGGCTTCCTCTTGCAAATTTTTAATTTCCGTTATATGGCGGTCACGGTCATCTTTGACCTGTTGAATCTCCACCTTGAGACTTACTATTTCATTCACCAATTCATCTTTTTGCTTCATGATCTCATCTTGAGCCACCTACGTAAACAAGACACAGGTCATACCCTGAGCTAATCAAAAGTCTACTCTTATTGATCGAAAAAATGCAGAATCAAATCACCTTAGAGGCAGCAAGCTGATCCTGCAGTGCTTTAAACTGACCCTTTAAGTTGCCAATACTTTCTACAATACCAGTCCGTTCTTTCTCTCCTCTCTTTATGGTTTCATGAGCTTCATCGAGATCACCTTGGATCTTGCTATTGTACAGCTGCAAGCTCGAGTTATACTCTTGCAAGAGTTTGTACATGTCATTAACAGCTTGAATCTGAAATAAACAAAACCCCGGAAAAAAACAATATTAGTCAAAACTGATCATCTCCTTTTGGGATCTTTCTGACTTTCTCACCCTCTGGTTAGCTGTTTGAAGATCTCCTTGCGTTTTTGATAGCTCTTCTGTGAGGGCAGCTTGCAAACTTTCAACAGCAACTCTTGCTTCTCTCTCTTTTCCAAGAGATTTATTTGCAGCCTTACGCAAAAACATACCCAGTTCAGAAATCGCAGAAAATAAACCAGACGAAGTTATGCTTAACAGAAACTGACAGTACCTGTTTCTCTGTTTGTTCTTTAGCAAGTTGCATCTGAACAGATGCAAAGTTCTTCCTCAGTTCATCGATTACCAAATTCAGCTCCTCTTCCTTTACTTTCAAATTAAGTTCTGCAACCAAATCCATACAACATAAGTTTATCAAAATCCCAAATGTTCATAAGACGAACCATCTACTTTGAATCCCCATATGGATCAAAATTTGGTAACACACCCAAGTCTGCACAATGCTTCTCGTTCATCTCCATTGCGTTCTTCAACTTCTCTTGCTCAAAAGCGTAATCTAACTCAAGTTCTTGAAACCATCTAATGCAAAGCCTAAGCCTTTTTACATAATCCATCGTATTCTCGCATCTCTCCTGCAAAACACAACATCCAGAACAAATAAAACTCTCTGAAACTAAGATTCTGTAATTGACATTCAAATCTATGGGAGGAAAAACCACACTACACTACTTGCAACTTCGAGATTCTTACTCATCACAGAAACTTAACAACTATAATCTCGAGACTGAGCTACCAAATAAATAAATAAATAATAAAAATAAAATCTTTTGATAGATTGCATGAGCTGAAAGATCTCGATTTCAGATACCAGAGAAAGAGAGAGAGACCTTGTAATTGTACTTGCTCTTGTACTTGATTCGCTCATGAAGAAGAGCTTCAACGTCTTCTCTAGTAAACTCAACAGGACCACCATATTCAGATCCTTCATTACTAGTCAGATCTTTCGCCGGGAACCCTTGCCGGATTCTTCCATTACTCGTCATTTCCCCCACCATTGTGTTTTTCTCTCACCAAAGAAATAAGAATGAAGCTAACAATTCTTCTCGTACCTAATTGCTCATTCCCGATTTGTCTCTTTCACGCCAAATAAAAGCATAAACCTGCAAAAAAGATTTATTTATTTTCTTCTTCTTACACTCTGAGATTTATAATTTTATCTTGTAAAAGACCTGTATAAAAAAATTATAGTATTAAATTAAAAAAATTGAAACCCGTGAATGATTGGTTTTTTATTTTCAATTTCAAACAGTAATAGTTGTTGTAAAGTGATAAATTAAGCAGTGAGTGGAATCCATTTTTTTGAGCTAAACAACAAACACTAACAGTAAAAGACTGAAACTTTGGGTTTAAGGAAAAAATCCAATGAATGGCAAATTCATAAAGAAAACAAAGTCCAGATATATAGAAATTCATGGAGGAAAAGAAAACAAAAAGACAGAGATCTGAGAAAGAAGAAGACCTTAGTAGCTTTGAAATGGAGATAAGCCTTTGTTCTGGTCTCCCTTCACTTGTTGCTGACTTGTTTCTATTTCAGTTGTTAGTTTGGTTTGTTGAGAGTGAGAGATATGAATTTTGGACCGTTGATTGGATCTGAGTTCGCTGAGATAATGCGATCACATCCGTTGCTTTTATTTCTTGACTTTTTTGGCAAATAAATTGAGAATCTTCAACCAGAATAGAAATTAAATATGTTGCAAAATACTAGAAGGTGGAAAAATAATTTGAAAGTGATGTTGAAACCATCTCTTCGAATAACTCGGAAACAAGGTCAAACGTTCCCTACCTTGTATTTATATTTTTCTGATTCCCATGTATATAGCATTTAAGTTTTTATAACTCTGAATTCACTTAATGAATTTAGTGGAGTATTAACAATTTAACAACTGCTGTAAGCTAAAGCTAGTAGTTGAAAAGTTACTTATAATTAACACTTGATGTTTCAAAGATTTTACACATATTAAAAAAAAATTGCAATGTCTTATTTATCCTTATTTGTTGTTAGAATATACAAAAAAATACTCATTCTGTTTAGTTTTAGTTGATGTTATAGAAATTTCACACATATTAAGAAAACATCGATTAGTTTAGTTTTCCTAAATAAAATGTGTTTATCACAAATTCCTAAATAAATTTAACCAATTCAGAATTCAAAGAGTCAAAAACACTATAAACATAATAAATTTTGTATAGAAATCTTAAAACATCAAATAAAATGAAACAAGTTTTTTTTCTAAAACATCAACTATAAAAATACGGAAAGAGTATTAATTATAAGTATAACTTATAGAAATAAATAAGGATAAGATGAGAAATATTAAGTCAAATACGTATTGAGAATTAAAAACATCAATCTTTTTAGAAACAAATTTTTTTCCAAGACATCAATTGAAAGAGAGTGAGTGAATATAATATAGAATATTTACAACCATAAGTGTACCTTGCTATTTATAGCATATACTATATGTTTTCATGGGTTATACACATACACTTATAGTGTTATACCGGTTAATTTAAAGATTAGATCATAAATGTGTGACTTGACGAGTAGGCAAAAAAAAGGAGGCAACAGTATGTGTCGGTAAAACAGTATAACGTCGGCAGCTTGGTGTTTGAGACAGTAGATTCGTTTGAAAAAGTAGGATTTCTATTATTTGATCCCCCTAAATCACCCTTAGCGATGGCTATTCACATTCATGCACCCAAGTTTCCTTTTGTCCTTATAAATAAACTTGCCTTTTGTGTTTTCGTGCAGTGAGAGGAATTTGCCCAAAACTGAAGGGGAATAAAAGGGAAGATGCTTCTATATTTCTTCGTTGAAGATATCATTCATTTCAAAGGTTGTGGGGCTGCTTGTGATAATAAGGAGATCTAATACTTCTCCAATGCCAAACAAAGAATTTCATGGCCGAGGAAATTTCTGGAAGCCACAATGGACTTCAGAAAGTTTCATAGTTGAACAGTAATGTTGAATATGTAGACATGATTGCTCTGATAACTACTCATGAATGCGCACGCTCACTTGTAAGTATTTGGATTCTTTGTTGAAATATGTTCTAACCTGAAGCATTAGTCAATCATAATGGAGTTCTGAAAACTAGTGTAGAAGGTAGAAACCATAGTAGAAAGTTCCTTGAATATACCAGAAGACTTACTAGTACCTGAAAATGGAGAAAATGTCTTCCAGGAAAGTTTCAACAAATCATTGATTCGGAGGTCTTCCAGGCAAGCTCCAATTTGAGGCCTGCTTTTCCTTTATTGAATTCAGCATCCATTATTATTAATATTGTTTTAAGAGAGAAAAAATACACAGACACAACTTTTAAAGTTTCTCTAGTTGGCACCTCCATCACTTTTTTCTCTCTTATTCCTTCGGCATTTTATCTTCCTCCCATTTACACCCTATAGCGATCAACATCAGTGTGTTGTCTTGTTATTGACCTATGGAAATGGAAACCACTAAGTTCAACAATGACATTTAATTTTTGTTGCTTTTATTCTACAGAGACCATAAAAAGTCAATGTTGCCTCGCTATCTTGATAACTTTTTCGATCATTAATTTGTGACATTTCCTGCATCCCTTCCTTTTCTTTTGGTGATCTCACTGTAAATATTATCTCTCATGGATTGTCTAGCCTCAGCCGTGGGTGCTATCTTGTCTGATATAGGGCGAAATATGTGCAGATCAACTTACTATAGGGCTATTAATACCATCCGATTCAAGTCAAACATCAATGATTTGAAGAACTCGCTCAATGGCCTTCTGGAAGTTAAGAACAAAGTGAATAAAGACCTCAAAACTTTGGAAATTAAAGGGAGATCTTTGCATATGCAACTGAGGAGATGGCTCAGAGACGTGGAAGAGATTGTCTCTGAAGCAAATTCAATGCAGGAACAGCGTGTTTCATGTTCTATGTCCTTAAAATGCAGGCTGAGCAAAAAGCTTGTTGTACTTCTTGAGAAAGTCAAGAGGCTTGAGAAGCAGGGCGTAGAGCTCCGTAACATATTTATCTTGGAAGGAAAATCTGAACTAGTTGAAAGAATCCTTGGACCCTCGATTCCTGATCAAACAATAGCATCAGAGATGTTAGCCAAAGTTCTAACCTGTTTAAAGAGTGATAAGGTGCAAAAGATTGGTGTTTGGGGTATGGGTGGAGTTGGGAAAACAACACTTGTCAGAGAACTGAACAATAAGCTATGGAAAGAAGCTGTTACGCAGCCATTTGGTATGGTGATATGGGCTACAGTTTCCAAAGAGTTTGAATTGAGAAGAGTCCAGAAGCAAATCGCCGAGAGACTGAACCTGGAAATCAAATTAGGCGAAAACGAGGAGAAACTGGCAAGACGGATTTATGTAAAGCTTGAGAAAGTAGGTAACTTTCTTCTTATTCTCGATGATGTCTGGAAACCCATTGATTTAGTCCAGTTGGGGATTCCTCAAACAGAGAGACACAACTCTTCAAAGATTGTCTTGACTTCTAGATTTTTAGAGGTTTGCCAGAGCATAAGGACGGATATTGACTTCAGAGTTGACTGCTTATGTGAAGAAGAAGCTTGGGAATTGTTTTGTCAAAACGCTGGAGAAGTAACCAGATCAGATCGTGTTAGACCCATCGCAGAAAAGGTTTCTCGGGAATGTGGTGGATTGCCTTTGGCTATCATTACGGTTGGAATGGCTATGCGGGGTAAGAAGAACGTCAAACTGTGGAAACATGCCCTTAAGGAACTCAAGAGTTCTGTGCCTTATGTCAAGAGTATTGAAGAAAAGATCTACCAGCCTTTGAAGTTGAGCTACGACTTGCTTGACCCAAAGATGAAATCTTGCCTTCTCTTCTGTGCCTTATTTCCAGAGGATTACTCAATTGAAGTAGCTGAGCTTGTGAGGTACTGGATTGCCGAAGGGTTCATAGAGGAAACACAAGACCATAGGTACTTAATGAATCAGGGAATTACCTTGGTAGAGAATCTGAAAGATTCTTGCTTGCTAGAAGAGGGTGCTCGTGATGACACAATTAAAATGCATGATGTGGTTCGCGACTTTGCCATATGGGTCATGTCTTTCTCTCAAGATAATTGTCATTCTCTTGTCATGTCTGGTATAGGTTTGCAGGAGTTCCCACAAGAGAAGTTTGTTCCATCTATCCGAAGAGTTTCTCTCATGAACAATAAGCTTAAAAGGCTCCCTGATCAGGTGGTAGATTGTGTTGAACTCTCGACCTTACTGCTACAAGGAAACTTTCACCTTGAAGAATTACCTAACCGGTTCTTGCTATCTTTTCCAGCACTTCGGACTCTGAATCTAAGTGGGACACGCATAACGTCGTTACCTCTCTCTGTCAGCCAGCTTCATGAGCTCCGAGATCTCATCCTGAGGGACTGCTACTACCTTGACGGAGTTCCTTCCCTGGAAAGCCTTACAAAACTCCAAGTTCTGGATCTCTGTGCCACTCGTATTAGGAAATCGCCCAAAGGATTAGAAACTCTGAACAGATTGAGACTACTTGACCTCTCCCGGACACATCACCTTGGAAGCATTCCAGCTGGAATCATCCCGCAGTTATCAAGTTTAGAGGTTCTAGACATGACGCTTAGTCATTTCCACTGGGGCATCCAAGGACAAACTGAAGAAGGGCAAGCAACACTTGAAGAGATAGCGTGTCTCCATCATTTATCGGTTCTCTCCATCAGGGTTGTATCTGTTCCACCTCTTTCTCCTGAATGCAATTCTTGGATAAATAGGTTGAAGAAATTCCAGTTGTTTATTGGCCCGACAGCAAATTCTTTACCCAGTAGACATGACAAGAGGAGAGTGACAATAAGTAGTCTCAATGTTTCAGAGGCATTCATTGGGTGGTTGCTAGTGAATACAACTTCACTAGTGATGAACCATTGCTGGGGTCTTAATGAGATGCTGGAGAACTTGGTAATTGATAGCACGAGTAGCTTCAAAGTTTTGAGGTCTCTAACTGTAGAGAGTTTTGGTGGAAGTATAAGGCCTGCTGGTGGATGTGTTGCGCAGCTGGATCTTCTACCTAATCTCGAAGAACTTCATCTGCGTCGTGTAAATCTGGAAACCATTAGAGAGCTCGTGGGTCATTTGGGGTTGAGATTTGAGACACTGAAACATCTAGAGGTCAGCAGATGCAGCCGTCTCAAATGCCTTCTCTCGTTAGGGAACTTCATTTGTTTCCTGCCAAACCTACAAGAGATAAATGTTAGCTTTTGTGATAGGCTTCAAGAGCTTTTTGACTATTCTCCGGGAGAAGTTCCAGCCTCCACTGAACCTGTGGTACCTGCTCTGCGTGTCATAAAGCTGAGGAATCTCCCGCGGTTGAAGAGATTATGCAGCCAAGAAGAGTCATGGGGACGTTTAGAACATGTGGAAGTGATAAGGTGCAATCTTCTCAAGAATCTACCCATTAGCTCAAGTAACGCTCATAGAATCAAAGAAGTAAGTGGAGAAATACACTGGTGGAACAACTTAATTTGGGATGATAGCACTACAAGAGAAACCCTTCAGCCTAGTTTCGTACCAGCTGGGAGAAATATACTGACGGGATCTCTTGGAATCTATTGTAATCAGACCTCCAACATAAATGAAGAAAAATTAGAAACTTCTCCAATTTCTGAAGATCAAGATCTCATGGCCGAGGACTTTTTGTAATTGAAATGCAGTCAGGGACAAACAGAAGCATATATGGATAATAGTTGGCTCACCTGCACTCTCCTGTCACAAGAACTCCAGCTCAATCTAAAAGAGAAAGCGGACGCTTATCTAGTCTCAGATAAAGTGTTACCACGGTTGAGGAGTTTCTAGAGAGGCAATGTAATCATGGACTTGCAGAGACTCAGGTTCAAACAGTAGACCTTCGAAATACAGGAACTTTCAGATGTAGCAGTGAAGAAGAAACGTGGGAGTCACTTTTCTTTCGATTTTCACTTTGTCAAAATAATGTATAATTATATGCTCTAGTACTGCAATACCACCGTGATTTATAATGTATAATTGAACCTTGTGTGCCATGGAACAGTGGTATAAAGCAGAACAGATTCCTGTAACATTAATCTCACAATGCTTAACCACAGAAGTGAAGACTCTTTAGAAATATTTTCTTCATATATTCACACAGAGTGAAACAAGGTACCCTTACAACTAATACAAACCACACAGCTTCCATCGCTGCCGAGGAAAGAAAGCAAAACAAAGAACAAAAAACAATCCTAAGCATTATCTGACATCAACCCATTTTCCAGCATAATCTGCCATTATAATTAAAAACCTAATCATCTTCTGTAGGCTTTGAAGGACCAGCCTTCTTGGGAAGAAGGAGATTGTGGATGTTAGGCATCACTCCTCCATTGGCAATGGTCACATCTCCGAGTAGTTTGCTTAGTTCCTCGTCGTTCCTCACAGCAAGCTGAATGTGTCTAGGAACTATACGGGTCTTCTTGTTGTCTCTTGCTGCGTTCCCGGCAAGCTCAAGCACCTATAGAATCAATAAGCAAACCAGATTTAGTTAACAAATCAAAACTCAGCGAGACTTTAATGCGATTTATCTAAGCTTTCAAATTCGAAATAAGCCTAACCAAATCATATACCAAAAACTGAGAACTATGGTAAATAGACTGGTTAAGCAACCCTAGCTTCGATCATCATGCACAGGAAGCAAATTGAGACTCTAGTATACCAAAAAAAATAAGAAAATTTCAAAGCACTTTCTAATATCCACAATTTCACTTTTGAAATTTATTCAAATATTGTCAATTTTATTCAAGAAAAGGGGTCGAATCCCAGAATCAAGAACCCCAGATTTGCAAGGTGTAAGTAAGTGAAACCCATCAACAAAGGAAGCAAATTAAACAAGTAATTCAGAAGATAAGGGAATAAATTAATTACCTCAGCGGCGAGGTACTCAAGAACGGCGGCAAGATAGACCGGAGCTCCGGCACCAACACGCTCGGCGTACTTACCGGCCTTCAAAAATCGAGCAATACGACCAACTGGGAATTGAAGCCCAGCCTTGCTACTACGAGAAGTAGACTTCTTCGCCGCACCAGATCCAAGTGTTTTTCCACGACCAGCCATTTCTACAACGCAACAAAGAAATAAAATTCTCTAGGAAGAACAAAGCGTAATTGACAAAATAGCAATAATGAGTTGTAGCAGAACCCGCCATGAGTATTAATATAGTGGGAAGAAGGAATAACTGACCAATGATATGACACTACATGGATCGACATTTTTGACCGTTAGATTGTTTTCTTTTTAAGGGACACGATTTGTGTTCGTGCTCCCACCGCTTGGTCATTCGACTGATATTTATATGGGCCTTTTCTTGGGCTTACTAAACTGAAAATAGCCTTCCTGTTAATTTCGACATTATTGAGCCCAAATTTTGTACTTCTTGGTTTTGAATTTTTTTTTTTGATCGAAGGTTTTGAATCTTTTTGACATATCAATACTTATAGGTTTTGATTGGCTTGTAAGATCATCTCCATCGCCAGGTTCTAATGAGTTTTTAATGGGTTTCTTATCTTATATTTAGATTAAAAAATTAATAAATGACTTTTAAAGGGAAGAGTCGGTTCTTAATAAAGAGTTTTAAGAATTGTTAAGAACCTCATACGTGTCAGCTGAGGATTGGTTTTGACAAAAAAAAAAATTGAAGCAGGGTCTGTTTGCCCCTTTTCATTTTCGCGAAGACAATTTTTTTCTTCATCCTCTCTTCTCTGCGATGGCGAAGGCGATTGGAGTAGAGCTCAAATAGATGGCCAAATCCGATCATCGGCTTCAAAATCTGAGGTATTCTCCTCCTCTAAACACATTTAGTTCTCATCGTAGTTGAAATCAAAAATTTGGGGATCAAAGATGCTCAAAGGAAACGATTGTGTTGAGACGCGATTTGATGTGGGTTTTGGTGTGGGCGGTGTTAATTTGTGTTTCGTTGGTTTTCCTTTCTGAATTTGCAAAGTTGTTGCTTGGTGAAGATATATCAGGTTCTGGTAAAGGCGTATGTGCGGAATTTGTTTTGATCTGACGAATGTTAGGCTTGCTCTTGTTCCGTTCTTCCATTGTTTACTTCTCTTAGCGTTTCAACTCTTGCTCGATGCTGTGATGAACTTAGTGGTTGTTATATACAATTTAGAAATGTTTGATTAACTTAGTGGTTGTTTGATACATTTCAGAGGTGCAGTTTCTGTATCTGGAGAAATAGCTCTGTTGAGGTCAATGATGAGCTTTTCAAGCGTAGTTGGACAGGAAATTCTGAGCGGATGACATATGAAATTGTTGAAGGTTAGTTAACTTTTTTGTCTATATGTATATGCTTAGTACGCAGCTGTGATTCATGATTTTTTTTGTAGCTTTCGATCTTTCAAGCTCGGATAGAAATAACTTCGACGTGACTATCTGGTATAATTCAACATACAGCTATGATTATTCAAGTGAGGCTTTGGTTCGAGTTCCTTGCTTGATCAATCTGGTATGAAATTCAAAGTATGCTCTTTTATATGTTTCTGTAATTGAACCACTCCAATAGTCACACCTTGCAAAACTGCAGGTATCAAATGCTTATCTTAAGTTTCGAAAGGCAACTCCATCCACTTCAGATATTGCGTCCTTGCTTGGCCCTTTCTTTTCACTTGGGTTGTTCTTCTTTTGTTCCATGTAAGTTACTTGTACACTTGAATATTTTAGTTCATTACAGCATCCAGCACCAATGACTAACATTTAAATTAGAAACTCATGCGGTAGCCACCATGTACTATTCTCTAACATCAATTAACAGATACACTAATCTTTCTTTATAATGATCCACTCAAGTGAAACTTGTTTTGATCTGAGATTTTGGAATAGGATATATTGCTCTTACTGAAGAAGCAAGAACATAATTGAATCACAAGAGGGAATGTGCTACTGAGATACTGAATCATACCTTGAAACTCTTCCTAAGGTTTGTTTCTTAAATTCAAAGCATTCTTATAAAACAGTCTTGAGAAAATGTTATCTTTGCAAACATATCACAATTCCACCTGTAATCTCTTACAACATGTAGTAGACTTTATAATAATATTACGCTTTTAACACTTTTTTTGCAGCCAAGGCCTGAGACCATTGCAATTGAATACCCTGATGATTCTCTCCCTGAAACTGTATAATCATCCTTCTTTATTATATACTACAAAGTTTAATCCTTTCTTTAACTTTTGCACCATCGTATTAAAATATATTGATTTTGCTGTTTTATTATTGTTAGGTGAGAAGAAACAAAAGAGAAACTGAAGAAGACAAGACCGAAGTTGTCCCAGTTGCATTGTTTTTTGTCATTTGCAGGTCCAAGTTCTGAAATCTGTAGATACATTTGTACATTTGCAAAAATTCACTAACTCACAATATTTACATGTAAAAAAAAAATTAAGAACTCTATTTTTGTCAAAAAAATTTTAAAACCTTACTACTTCTCTTTTTTTGTCAACAATATTGGGCCACAACTTACGACCCATTAGCCAAGTTTCTGCATAATACAGGCGGCGGGACTCGATCCCCGGATGTGCAAGTGCGTCTCTCATTTAGTGGACTTACACCTGCCACTGGACTAAAGGTCACTTGCAAAAAAAAAAACCTTACTACTTCTCTTATCTATTAAAATAATATTATTTTCATCAAAAATAACTTAAAACCCCCTTATGGGGTTCTTATTGTTGGAGATGCTCTAAGCAAATTAGTATACATTATTATTTTTGCTACCAAATTAGAAGCATGTTTGAAATGAGCTTAAAATAATCGTTTAGAATTGTTTTTATTTATGGATGAATAGTCATTTTCAAAACAGAGTTATATATAGGTGTTTGAAGATGAACATCTTTGTTTTAGACAAGTTTCCTAACCTCTATCAAATTACATTATTCACCCGCTACAATATCATCAATCAACCTTAATTTTTAAGTGATCTTCATTACAAAAATATTGGAAGCATTAGATTTGGGAAATGTGAGATAGTTTGTACATACTCGTATTTAAGATCAGAAAACAAAAAATGAAACAAAATTATACTGTGGCCTCGTGAGTCCAATAGTACCATAGATAGCTAAGTTACATGAAGTACGATCATTGGTGTCTTCATAACTCACCCATGATTGATGTATCAAAGAACAATATTATTTATATTTGGATAAATTATATATTGACCATTTTCATATTTCTAGTTTCACACTATTTGTTTCATCTGTTTAATGTTAATAACATTTATTCCAAGCTTCTTCAGCTTGCTTCGTACCTTGCGTTGTGTTGTCATATTCATATTTAAAATAGTAACCACGAAACCATGAATCTCATAAATATGAATTTAACAACGACGAAGAAAACAAAAATATTCTTGGGAGTCTAAAGCATAGTTTTTAGGGAGCAAATTTGGTGAATTTGTGCAAAATTAGGTATTTATGTGACCATTTTTGTGACTAAACCAAAAAAGTGATCATTTTTTAATTGAATGATAATCGAGAAAATGTAATATTATATGTTACATTTAAATATAAATTAGTTTGATCATTAGTAATAATTTATACTCCTGGGTTCTCTTCGGTTAGAAGTTCGATTTCTTCCCCTTATATAAGTAGTAGATTAAGAAAAAAATTAAATAAGTGAGTTTTCGGTAATGGATTAAAATTTGTCGATCTAATCGTTGTTAGAAATTTTATTTTATTTTGTCATTTTGATTGACAAGGAACACAAACTCTCACATTTCCCTAAATAATATTACTGCAAGTGGCCTTTAATCTAATGGTATGGGTAAGTCTACTAAATGACAAGCGCACTTGTACATCCTAGGATTGAGTCCTACTGTCTGCATTATGTAGAAATTTGGCTAATGGGCCAGTCAATTGTGGTCCAATATTGTTGAAAAAAAAAACTTGTTAGTGATGAATTAAATTTCAATTTTCCCATATATATGGTGTATCTTATCTTACACGACAAAAACTTCTAAGACCATCCTTATCGCAGGTTTCTTCACCATTTCTTACATTTTTATATTATTAAAAATAATTCAGAAAAAATAAAAATTGTTAAGAAACGTTTCTTAATTAAGAAACGTTTTTCATTATAAGAAACCCTAATGTGGCTTAATCTGATTGGTTGCTTCATTTTCTTTTTCTTTTTTTTTTGCTTTTAGGATTAGAAGAAATAGAGATAATGCTAGTCCTGGGTACGAATCGGATATCCGGGAATTTTGTGATATTCGAATCTGGATCCGAATCCGTCAGATCTGTATTTTTATGACCCGGATTCGGATCCATACATTACGGATATCCGGACATCGATATTCGTGAACTTATTTAATAATAAATATCCACTAAAGCATGAGATTCAATTACTACTACGGATCGGGTCTGACCCGTCAAAATATTTTTTATTATCCGGATCCACGGATCAATAGTTTTTATTACCCGGATCCGGATCCATAAATCTCGGATACCCGAACTCTCGGATCGGATTGGGACGGATTCTGGATCAGATTTCGGATCTCGGATAATATGCTCAGGGCTAGATAATGTATAGTAAGATCAATCTCAACTAGTCTTTATTTTCCAATAATAATTAAGTTATCAGTTCTTAACATATAGTTTAATGGGAGAAAACGAAATGCTCTCAGGCACTTCTCCCAAGATAGTTTCCTAAAACTCGTTTCATACCTTTTATAAAAACTTTTTTGAAAAGTCTTGGCTGGGTTTCCCTTATCTACCTGGTTTTTTGCTAAAAATAGATTCTACAATACCATCAACTGGTTTTCCGATGAGTAACACAGTCAGTTTTGAGCTCTCCGACACCCGCCAGAGTTGAGGAGTGTAGATCGAGCCTTCATTACAGCATACAAATATTTCCTCAGCTTAGATCTGAGTGTTGGTCATTATGACTCTTCTCACTTTTATAAGTGATGTCAAACCCTCCTGTACAATACAAGCTTCAAGTATCTCTAGATCTTGTTTCTTTGTATCTACAGCGTAATTTTGTACACTATCTGAAGAGTGGTGTTTGTTTGCTGCACAACAAACATACTGCTGGTAGTAGTATTGCTTATTTTAGTCTTTATTCTCCTAGAAATAACAATCTCTCATATTTATTGCTAACCGAAACCTTCTGCTCCGGTAGGTGGGAGATCTGGACTTTGGCATTTATCACCTCAGAAGTGAAACTTGTATCTCTGTTTCTTAACTCTCCCTCTCCCTAATAATGGCAACTAGAATTCCATGGGAAGTCAAAGGAAAGAGTATTCAAGCCCAAGAATCAAAAATAGAGAAACCCATAATCAAAGTCCCACGTTTTGATAACTCTGCCCTGATATAGAAGCATAACCTTACTCTTATTGGTAGGGTTACAAGCAAACAACACCAAAGAATATGGGCACTCATTCCTTTTTTCACTGAGCACCGGAGAACAGTAACAAAACCAGTTGGAGCAGACATGGGAGATGGCAAGTTTCAGTTCCAGTTTGCTTCAGAAGCTGACTTGAACTTCGTTCTCCAAAATCAGCCATACCACTTCGCCCGCTGGATGCTCATTCTACAACGATGGGAAGCTACTGCAGACCCAGAGTTCCCTTCACAAATTCTGTTTTGGATTAAGGTGCAAGGCATTCCTGTCCACCTATGGTCAATTGAGACACTGAAATGTATTGGAGCGGGCCTGGGAACTTATTCTGATAGTGACATATCAGCCACCTCCTTCCGCGTGAGAGTCAAAATCAATGCTCTGAAGCCTTTAATTACATCCACTCAAGTGGAATTCGAAACTGGTGAAATAGTTACAGCGTACTTCACATACGAAAAGTTGGGGAGACATTGCTCAGAATGTTTCTGTCTGGATCATGACATAAGAACGTGCCCTATGGTGATCACAAAAAACCCTTGCCTAGTCAATGTGGGTAGCTCACAGACTGGGAAGCCTCATGAAATGTCCCCAGGAGGAAGCAGTGTACAAGGCAACAAATCTCTTGGAAAACCAAGGCAAGACCGCCACTTAAACCTTCCATGGCCACAAAACACAAGACAAAATCGGACAGCTACTCGAGAACAATTTCAGCTTCCTATCATTCATATCAACGAAGGAGTGGAATACATAACAACACATCTTCGAGAAATGATTACCATAGTGACCATTCACAGAGACGCGGAAGATTTTCAGACCAAAATATCCCCAGACCTCGGGCAACCTGGCAGCCTATATCACATGAGACTACAAGGCAGTCAAATGATAAGGTTGTGCATACTGAACCTGAGGTGGAGTTACTGCAGGGTAGAAATCCAGCAGAAAAATCCTGTGAGTTAGAACACGGAGAAGCTTTTCAAGCAGCACTTACGGACATCCGAGAATACATGACTCAGTATGCATCAGTGGTTGATCCTTCTGAAAGTGCAGCTCATAAAGAAAGACTTCACAGAGCTGGGGAAGAGGGCCTCCTTGAGAAAAGTGAATCAAAAATAGCCAGAGCAGTGGAATATGAGGGTATGCTAGAGGCTGAAACAAACACATCTCCCTCAAAGGAACACAGCATCCCAATTACTCAAAGGCTGGGATCTCGGATCTTGCCAAGAGAGACACCAGTATCCCCACTAATGAGAGCTGCTAGGAAACAACGTCATGCTGCATCTGCAACAAATAAGAAGTCCTTTATCAGCCCAAGTCTGCAAGCTAGTGCCAGTGTTAGAAAGAGAAGAACTCCCACAGCAAAAATATCTCCTCAACGTAAACTACTCTATGAAGGCGGAAACAGTAAGACAAATGCAATACACACAAGTAAAAGAAGCTCAAACTCTCAAAGAAAAACAGTTAGAGAAGCAAATGCTGAGCAACCTACCATCCCTATTATTCCAGCTATTCAAAAACAGAAAAAGATGGATTTTCACAATCCATCTACTCATGTTCCTTAAAAATCATGAGCTGGAACTGTCAAGGTTTGGGAAATCCCTTGACAGTTCGACGTCTTTTAGAAGTATCAAGAAATGCTTCTCCTGACATAATTTTCCTAATGGAAACAAAGAATCAAGATACTGTGGTTTTAAGTAAAATAAAATCTCTATAGTTCTCTCACCACTATCTTGTATCCCCACAAGGTCACGGTGCTGGCGGTCTCCTCCTCCTGTGGAAAGAGAATGTAAAACTGCAAATCACTAGCTCAAGCCAAAATCAGATAGAAGCAAAACTCTCACATGAAGATTCCCTATTTGATATATCTTTTGTCTATGGACACAATGACAAAAAGCAGCGGAAATTACAGTGGGAATCTATGATCTCTAAGGCTCAAACAAGACTAGTCCCTTGGCTTTTGATGGGTGATTTCAATGACATAACAGGACACGACGACAAAGCTGGGGGCAGTGTTAGATCAGAGTCGTCCTTTGCTGATTTCAGATCCCTATTTTACCAGTGTGATCTCATTGATCTAAAACATACTGGCAATCCTTTATCTTGGAGAGGAATTCGCCAGAATCAAGTTGTTAGATCCCGGTTGGATAGAGCTATGGCCGATCTAAATTGGCTAGAACGCTTCCCATCTAGTGTGTGTCATTATCTGTGGTTCGAAGCCTCAGACCATAAACCAATTATAGTCTTGGTGGATCCAGAGCGGAAACCGAAGGGAAGATCTTTTAGATATGATCGATGCCTGAATGACAACCTAGAACTCAAAGCCTTAATTGCAGAATCTTGGAACAGACCCCCTGCTAGATCGATCCAACAAAAACTCAATGCGGTGAGAATAGAGATCATTCGATGGGCAAAAGAGAATCAACGTAATAGTCAAAGGGAGATAGAAAAAAGGAAAAGTGAACTAGAGGAAGCAATATCAAGTTCTGAACCAAACCTTCAACTAATTCAAGACATTAATCAGCAACTTACTCGAGATTATAATGAAGAGGAAGGTTTCTGGAAGCAGAGAAGTATAATGAATTGGCTGACAATGGGTGACAAAAACACCAAGTACTTCCATGCTTCTACAAAAACCAGAGGAGTGCAAAATAGATTTACGGTTCTAGAAGACGCAGAAGGAAAAACAGTCTTTAAAGATAAGCAAATAACTGAGGTTATCACGAAGTATTTTGGTGAGTTGTTCTCATCCCAACCTTCGAACTGTACACAAATAGTCCATGATGCCATCTCCACAAAAATTTCACAAGAGGATAATGAGAGGCTTACATCTTTACCGACTATGGAAGAGATTCGCTCTGCGTTGTTCTCCATCCATCCGGACAAAGCACCCGGGCCAGATGGTTTCTCAGCCGCTTTTTTCTAAGCAAATTGGAATACTCTAAAATCTGCAATCACAAAGGAGATACTTGAGTTCTTTAGCAGTGCAAAACTATCACAGGGGGTCAACGAAACACATGTTAGACTCATCCCCAAATGCAAAAATCCCAGGAAAATCACAGAGTATCGTCCTATTGCTCTTTGCACTACTTTCTACAAAATCATCGCCAAACTTCTTGCAAAAAGGCTAAGCAAGTTACTACCAAACATCATATCAGAAAATCAATCTGCATTCGTGCCCAATAGGGCAATATCTGATAACGTGCTCATAACCCACGAGGTACTACACTTTCTCAAAACCTCACAAGCTAAAAAACATTGTTCTGTTGCTATAAAGACTGATATGTCAAAGGCCTATGATCGTCTTGAGTGGGGTTTTATGAAGTCAGTTATGCAGGCTTTGGGTTTCTGTGAACAATGGATTGACTGGATTTGGGCATGTATCAGCACAGTTACCTATTCGTTTCTGATTAATGGTGCTCCTCGAGGACTAGTAACCCCCCAACGTGGTATCCGCCAAGGCGATCCACTATCCCCCTATCTGTTTATCATCTGCAGCCAAGTACTCTTAGGGTTATGTATTCAGGCACAGGAAAAAGGTCTTATGGTTGGAATCAGGATAAATAGAGAAGGTCCGCGGATAAATCACCTGCTGTTTGCAGATGATACCATGTTCTTCTGTAAAGGAAATAGAAGAAGCCTAGAAACATTGAAGCAGATCCTGCATAGATACGAAACAGCTTCAGGACAATGCATTAATAATCAGAAATCTGCAATTACTTTCTCTCGGAAGACGTCCCAGCCCATGAAGGAACGAATCAAACAAATCATTCACATTACAAATGAAGGAGGGGCGGGCAAATATCTTGGTCTGCCAGAACACTTTGGACGAAAGAAAAGAGACATCTTTGAGAATATTATCGACAAGATAAGACAAAAAAGTACAAGCTGGAGCTCAAAATACCTGTCCCAAGCGGGAAGACAAATCCTCTTAAAGAGCGTGCTCTCCTCTATTCCCACTTATGCGATGGCATGCTTTCAGCTGCCGGTTTCTTTATGCAAAAGAATACAAACGAAGCTCACTAAATTCTGGTGGAACTCAACGCAGAATCAAAAGAAAATCGCATGGACTTCCTGGAAAAAACTGACAAAACATAAGAAGAATGGGGGACTAGGCTTTAGGAGCATTCAACAGTTTAATGAATCTATGCTGGGAAAATTGTGGTGGAGATTTTTTCAGAACCCAAATATACTCCTTAGCCGTTTACTTATCTCAAAGTACTGCAGGAATTCTGATCTTCTACACTGCAGGAAAGTGAACTCATCCTCCCATGGTTGGCATAGCATCTTGATGGGTAGAGAACTAGTAAAAGGAAACCTTGGCTGGGCCATTGGAGATGGTAAATCAACCAGCATATGGAATGATAAGTGGATCCTCGGAAAAGCAAGAACAAGGCCGATGGGACCTGCAACAGATAAAACAAAAGATTGGAGAGTTAGCGAGCTATTGATACCAAACTCGTCGGCTTGGAACAAAGAGAAGGTAACGAAAGTTCTCCCGGAATATGCAGCCTCTATCTTTAGTATTAAGCCAAGTACACTAGGCCTCAATGACAAGAGAATCTGGCTGGGAACTGCGAATGGAGATTACACCACGAAGAGTGGTTACTACATGGCCTTGGAGATGCAGGAGGAACATATTTATATGCCTCCAAACTCGAGTAATCCTTCCCAAGATTGGATCAGAGATGTGTGGTCACAGAAGCTTCCCCCCAAGATTAAAACCTTTCTCTGGAAAGCTTTCTCAAACATTCTCCCCACAGGAGAACAATTAGCATCTCGATCCCTAGTGTCACACAAAGAATGCAAACGATGTGGAGGTTTTGAAACCATTGATCATGCACTGCTTCACTGCCCAGTAGCAAAGGAAGTTTGGGAAACAAATTTATTTCGACAAAAACTCACAGTGTCTGAATCGTCGAGGCTCAAGAGCATCTGGAAATTCCTCCACACCAACAAATGCTTACCTCCAATCGGTATAACAACAACTCCCTGTGCAGCCTGGATCCTGTGGCAGCTATGGAAAGGCCGAAATCACAACATATTCAATGAATCCCAATGGAGTACAAAAGATATACTTAGTCGAGCCATTACTGGCGCAAAGGAATGGGAGCTAACTCTGATGAGCACATCCGAGATTCCACCTCGAAGACAGGATCGAGATCATCCCTCAGACCAAGCGGATGTCATATGCCGTTCAGACGCTGCTTGGAAGGCTGATCTTAATTCAGCCGGACTGGACTGGTGTTTAATCAAGGATGATCAAATTCTCTGGGAGGATTTTACCAAGGAAGATGATGTATCATCTTCTCTTATGGCTGAAGCTCTCGCTTTGAAAAAAGCTATGGAAGCAACGATTCTAAAGAAACTAAGCTCAGTGATTTTCGAATCAGATTCTCTCCAACTCATCAACGCCGTTAATGCCGGCAATCTCATCTCGGATATATACGGAGTCCTGGCGGACATTTCCGGCCTTATCCCATCATTTAAAGCTGTTTATTTTAAGTTTATTCCTCGTTCTTGTAATATTATAGCCGATGGGCTGGCTAAAAAAGCCCTTTATGTACCTGAACCTTTGGGCCTTATTAGTTAAGTAATGTTGTGACAAAAAAAATTAAGTTATCTAAAATTGTAAATTTCTTTTTATCTATAAGAAACTCTTTTAAAAAACCACCAATAATCTTACCAAGAAACCCAAACAATAAATACATCTCTTAACTCTATTTTTTTTAAATTTAATCATCAAAAATTACTAAGAAACTCATCTTCAGATCTTACCAATAATGTTTGCTCTAATGAGTTCACTTACCATCCCTCTCTTTAAAATTGAAAACTAAATTGCCAGAGAAGAATTCTGCAATATACAAAATAGAGATTCTGTAACTTATTTCTTCTTTCCTTCTCATTTTCTTTACAGAGATCAAAAAGAAAATGGAAGCTACAAGCAGAAGAAGCGAAAAGAGAAAGAAGAAGAATATTCACGAAAACACCGATACTCAAAAGAACAATAAACTACCTAATGTTTGGTTTTCACTGAAGAAATCTCTCTCCTGCAAATCTGATCCCTCAGATGTCCACGACCCGAAATCCAAAAAACAGCACCTCCCTACCATATCCACTAAGAGACCAACCACCTTCTCAAGCAGCTTCGGTGGCCGCTCCGGTTGTTCCAAATCCATAGCAAATCTCAAAGACGTTATCCATGGAAACCAACAACGACATTTGGAGAACCCAACTTGCTCTAGTCCTCGTTCTATTGGAAGCAGTGAGTTTCTCAATCCCATTACTCATGAAGTTATCCTTAGTAACTCCACCTGCGAGCTTAAGATCACCGGAGCTACGGAATTCGTTGGAACTTTAAGGCCGGGAACGCCTGTGCATTACTCTTCTTCACGACGGAGCCAAGGTTCGAGAAAAGCTTCTTCTTTAGTTGAGAGAAACAGAGAAGGATTAGGGTTTCATCAGAGCAGAAGGGAGAGAGATTCCACCATTGATGGAGACAATTTCTATGTTTCTTGTCATAAATGTGGCGAAATGTTTAGTAAACTCGAAGCTGCAGAAGCTCATCATCTCACCAAACATGCCGGTAAAATCAATCACATTACAACAAATCATTTTCAAATTTCAAATTTCCCCAAACTTCTGAATTTTAAAGTTTCTTACTTTAAAGCAAAGTTTGGATTTTTTTTTTTGTAACATCAAAGTTCGTAGCTTTTCTCTTCGAATTTCACAATTACGTTATAGAGATTCTTATGAAAAGATTTGTTTATCCAATTTTTCAGTGACTGAGCTAATGGAAGGAGACTCATCGAGGAAAATTGTGGAGATAATCTGCAGAACAAGCTTGTTAAAGACAGAGAATCAAGGCATGAAAATCGATCGGATTCTGAAAGTACACAACATGCAAAAAACCCTAGCTAGATTCGAAGAATACAGAGATACAGTGAAGATTAGAGCAAGCAAGCTACAAAAGAAACACCCGAGATGTATCGCCGACGGAAACGAGCTGCTCAGGTTTCACGGCACCACCGTCGCGTGCGGTTTAGGAATAAACGGGTCAACGAGTTTGTGCTCGTCGGAAAAATGCTGTGTTTGCTGGATTATACGGAACGGATTCTCGGCGAAACGGGAGATGAATCACGGAATTGGGGTTTTCACGGCGTCGACTAGTGAGAGGGCGTTTGAGTCAATCAATATATCTGACGGTGGTGGTTGTGATCGTAAGGCGTTGATTGTGTGTCGAGTGATCGCCGGGAGGATTCATCGGCCGGTGGAGAATGTAGAGGAGATGAGTGGATTCATGAGTGGGTTTGATTCTTTGGCTGGTAAAGTTGAATTGGCCAATGTAGAAGAGCTTTATTTGCTCAATTCTCGAGCTTTGCTTCCTTGTTTTGTGCTAATCTGCAAAAATCAAACTTTTTAAGAAAAGAAATTGAAGATTTTGATTGATAAGTTCTATCAACAGAGTTTATAAAAATGGGATATTGATCTAATTTGGAAAAGTTTTAGCTTTCCAGAAGAAAATTTTAAAGCATTTTGCGATTTATTACACTCTAGTTTACGAGGTTGAGTGCTTCTTAATAGGATCGAAACCGATGATCAAATCAAAACCTCCATAAAATTATATATTTTAGTGAATAAGTGTACCTTACAATTACGTTACAATGTAAGACTTTATAGCATATTGTTTCGAGACAGATCTCTAAGTGGAAAAGGGAAAACGTAATGTTATAAGTTGATGATGTAGAATTGATATTATTGGCAATCGTAATCAAATGAAGTAGGTTGGATGCTAGGGAATAATGTGGTTATTGCACAAAATAAAAAGGAATGGAGGTTGAAGAACGTCAGAAAGAGGTTTTGTCTCACGGGTGGGCGAAGAATGGTAAATGCCAAATTCTTAAAAAGTAAACTGGTAAAAGCTGCTTAACATATCAAAAAGTCTATTGGAAGATTGATACTTTTGCCCATTTTGTTATTTTGCCTGCGTATAACAAGTCGGGATATTTTTTGCAGTATGAAAATAAAACATAGCTAGAATATTGTAAGATCCATGTTCTTTTAAAAAAATTGGGTAATTCAGCAGGAGGAGCTTTTATCTAGACCCCTCACGGCTTTTCTAGTCTTCACATAATACAAGTGCCTTGTAAATATGTCTTGGAAGGATTGAAACTTATTCGGAGGCCTAGACTGGTATTGCTACCCGGATATAGATCAGCCAAAGCAAATATGGGGGCTCGGGGTATAAGACATATTCTATCTTCACTATATTCAGAATTTGAAATTTTTTGTGGGCATTGGCTAGTGTTATATCAGAGATTGAAAGATAATACGAGCTAGAAAGAATCTTCTATTAGAGAGAATGAGTTTTCTGTTACAGATCAAAATCAGAAAATATTGACTTAAGCATTTTTACAAAGAAGAAGAAGGCTTTAATAGGACTGAATCTAACTAAACCAACCGGTTAAGAAATATTTGGCCTAAACCAAGAAATTGATTACTTAAACTCAGTTGAGAATTTACATCTCTAATACCTCCTCTCAAGATAGTATTTAGAGAATCTTAAGTGCCATCTTGCTTAATATATCCTGAAATTTGCCTGGTCCCAATGATTTCGTGAAGATATCTGCTAGTTGATGATCAGACTTGACATGAAGAGTTTTGATGAGGCCATTAGATACCTTTCCCCTCACAATGAGACAATCCAATTCTAAATGCTTTGTCCTTTCATGAAAGACAAGATTGTTTGCTATGTGAATAGCTGCCATCGAATCACAGAAAAAAGCTATTGACTTTGCTTGAGGTGTCTGCAGTTCAGCTAGAAGATTAACTAACCATTGTACTTCCTTAACAGCAAAACCTATGGCTCTATATTCAGACTCAGCTGATGACAAAGAGACTTTATTTTGCTTCTTTGATTTCCATGAGATGAGAGAGTTACCAAGAAACATACAGTCTCCTGATGTCGATCGCCTAGTGTCTTGACATGATGCCCAATCTGCTTCTGTAAAAGCTTTAAGAACTAAATCTGATTCTGCAAAGAAAAATAAACCAATACCAATGGAACCATTCAAATAATGAAGAACTTTATGGGCTGCTTGAAGGTGAGATGCTTTCAGATTGAAAGAGAATTGGCAGAGTCAATTTACTAGAAATGTAATGTATTGGACGGGTAATGGTGAGATACATCATACGCCCAACTAGTCTTCTGTACACAAATCCATCTGGTAGAGTTGGTACATCAATGTGATCAACAAGTTTAATACTTAGATCCATTGGAATGCTAGATGGTTTACATCATAGTAGGCATGTTGCTTCTAGCAGTTCTAAGGTATATTTTCTTTGACAAACAAAAATTCCAGCAGAGGATCTAGCAATTTCTAAGCCAAGAAAATACCTTATAGGTCCAAGATCTCGAAGTTTGAAGCATTGTTGTAAATCATTCTTCAGATCTTCAACAAGAGTATCATCATTTGCTGTAATGATTATATCCTCTACATAAACCAATACAACAATATACTTACCTCTAATGTTGCGGATGAAAAGAGTGTGATCAGTATGTGATTTGATGAATCCAAGTTTGAGTAAGGACTCACTGAATTTCATGAACCATTGACGAGAAGCATGCTTCTAACCGTAAAGGGATTTTCTGAGTTTGCAAACCGCATCAACTGTAAGAGTTTGACCTTCTAAAACAATGTATCCAAAAGGTAAGCTCATGCATATTTCTTCATCTAGTTCATGATTAAGAAAAGCATTTGATACATCTAATTGAGTGAGATTCCATTCTTTTGCAGCGGCAACAACAAGAAGAGTCTTTATTGTAGTCATTTTTGCCACTAGGAGAAGGCGTCTACGAAATCAACCCCCTCTTGTTGTATGAATCCCTTTGCAACTAGTCTGACCTTGTACCTTTCTAGAGTTCTATCCGAGTTAAGCTTTGTCTTATATACCCACTTGCATCCTAAAGCTTTTTGTTTGGAGGAAGTAAACAAATTGTCTAAGTATCTGCATCTTCTAGTGCTTTCAGCTCTTATTTCATAGCTATTAACCATTCATCGAATCTTTTTGCCTGAGTAAAAGATGATGGTTCACCTAGAGTCAGCACAGAACATATGAAGTTCCTGTATTCATCCGAGAGTTTATCAAACGATAGGTAATCTGCAAGACGATAAGGTACATCAGTAGTTGTTGTATTACAATAATAATCAATAAGATGATTTGGAAGTCTAGATATTCGTTTAAGTAAAGAAACAGAAGGATCATAATTTGTAGAGGTTGATCCAACATCTTTTGTTCCATCGGATCTCTTAGTTTTAGTGTTAGCTATGTCTTCAGTTGAAAACTCTTGTCTGATTGTTTCATTTGTTTCATCTGTGAAATGATCTTGATTGTTAATAGCAGTATCTTCACGTTTGTTTGATGAAGAGAAGAGACTTCATTCTATGTAATTGGTTGATGATCTAAATCAAAAAAGAAGACAAGTCATTAGATAAGTTTGTGTCTGTTTTATAAGGGAAAATATCTTCATAAAACACCACATTCCGGGTGATATGGGTGTTTTTAGATTCCAAATTAATTCATTTGTAACCCTTATATCGTAAAGGGTAACCAAGGAAAACACAAGCTCTTGATCTTGGTTGAAACTTGTGTCAATTTTTAGATGAAATGGAGCTATAGCAAAGACTCCCGAATACTTGTAGATCCTTATAATATGGTGCCTTCCCCGTTAAAACTTCAAGTGGAGATTTTTTCTTGAGCACAGGAGTAGGAAGCCTGTTTATAAGAAAAACAGCAGTTAGTACACAATCTCCCCAATGTTCAAGTGGAACATTGCCTTGAAAAATAAGAGATCAAGCAACATTTAAAATGTGCTGGTGTTTTCGTTCAACTACTGAGTTTTGCTCAGGAGTTTCAGGACAAGAATGGTAAGCTCTAATTCCTTTTAGAACAAAACAAAACATCAAGACAAAGTTCCGGTGCATTGTCTGAACTGACTCCTTTAACTTCTACACTAGATATAGTTTTAGCCATTGTGAAAAAATCAGGGAAGATTTGAAGAACATCACTCTTGTTCTTCATTAAGTAAACCCAAGTAGTCCTACAATAGTCATCGACGAGTGTTAAAAAGTAACAAAATCCATCTACAGTTTCCACAGAAAAAAGTTCCCAAACATCCATATGAATCAAGTCAAAAGCATTTTCACACATATTATTTAAAAAAACATACAGCAATTTTCTCTGCTTGGAGATGGGGCAAATATCACAATGAAATGCATTTTTATTATTCTTACAAAGACCAAGAGTATTAATGATACAACTTGTCTTAGAAAGAGAAGGATGACCTAGTCTACGGTGTCATAAACCAGAATCAATAGAAAAAGAACCACAGCAAAAGCTTTTAGAAATTGATGATTTTTCCAAGAGATAGAGGTTTCCAGTTTGTTCAGCTTGTCCAATCGAGAGTGCCTTGATAGGATACTGAATTAAACAAGAAGATTCATCAAAATTTAAGCGACACTTCAGATCTTTAGTAATTTGACTCACTTCTATCACATTGAGTCTGAAATCAGAAATACAAAGAAAATTGTTGAGCAGTAAGTGATCATTTAATCAAATCCGACCAACTCCTGTAATGTATATAGTCATTCATGTAGGAAGAGTAACAGTTCTGTTTGACAAAATAGACAAATCATCAAAGAGGTTCTTTTCATGAACCACATGGTGAATAGCAGCACTATTTACTATCCAACTAGAGGAAGAAAGAACACTACTTGTGGCCATAAAAACTCCTACAAAATGTAGTGTAGAAGAAGAATAGGCCATACCTAGAAGAGCTGTGATGTTTCCTCTGATAGTCGATACAGCTGTATTTGAATTTGAAGGAATCACATTCAGCTGAGAGGTTAAATATGCAATTACTCCTTCAATTTGATCCTTTGACAGAGTCTTGAGCTGACTCGAAACATCTTCAAGCTGGTTTTGTGTCATTCAGAGAAAAATGAGAGACGATAGGCTTTGAAGAAGTTGTAGCAGCTGCAGTTGAGTTTCCCTTTTGCTTATGTTTAAAATTGTATGGATAGCCATGAATTTTATAATATTTCTCAACTGTGTGACCATTATAACCGCAGTGTATGCAAACAGGCCTTTGAGTCTTTGCATTAGCATTTGTTGCATTGACAGATGGTTGAGTTGTTACATTGCTTGAGACTTGAAAGACTGAAGACTGGGGAAGAGGAAGAATGTTGCACTGGCTGTGATCTTGATCAAAGAGATTGTACACTCCAGAAAGATCACGAATGTGATTTTTCATACTAATCTGACCACTTACTGCATTGTAAGATTCATTAAGACCTGAAAGGAATATCACAACCTTTGCGTTTTCATTCTTTTCTGTCATAGCTTTACAACAAGAGCATGATTTGCAAATCTTGATGCAATCAGTACTTTCAAGATCATCCCAGAATGTCTCTAGTCATGTTTAATAGGATGACAGATCCATAGAACCCTGCTATAAACTCCAAATTTGTTGCGATAACTGATAAGCTCGTGGAAGATTGGTAAAATGAAATTGAACAAGGAGATCCTTCCAAATTTCAGAAGCGTCCTGATTCGCAAAATACTAGTGTAAATCTGTTCGTTCACCGAGTTAAGAATCCATGACTTCACCATACTGTTGCAGCATAACCATATGCGATAGTGAGAATGAGATTCACCACGTCAAGCGAGAGACCCATCCACAAAACACAGTTTGTTCTTTGCTTCGAGATAAATTTCCATTGCTATGTTCCAGGTGTTATAATTTTTTCCATCGAGAATGTGAGATATTAAGGAAATTCCAGGATTATCACTATTGCTCAAGAAGTAAGGAGAGAATTGCAGACCTTCAAAATCAAAAGAATTGCGTTGAATTGAATTATTAGGTTGAGGAAGAACTTCGCTCAAATCTTCAGGTTGAGCTAAGACTTTCTTCAAACTCTCGATCTGACAATTTGTCATTGGAGATGAATTTTCTTCCGATTCTAAAGCTATGCTCGAACTAATTCCTTTGCAGATGTTCTTCCGACTTGAGGTAGTAGATCCCTATACCTTTCTCTTGCAAACATTCAGCATCGTGAAACCAAATTTCAACAAAGCTATCTTGATGGATTGACCAAGAGGAGGAGCTAAACGCGAGAAATGAATCACTATGGATTTCAAATCAAGATCTAGTGGATTAACCAGAAAAGATAAACGCAAAGAAGAGATTTGATGGACTAATCAAATATCTTCAACAAAAAAGAATAAACCGGCGACAGGAAGAAAATACTTCGCCGAGCCAAAGAAAAGATAGTAGCAGAAGCGAAAGAATCAAAGGTTGAAGTGGACTTCAACGCTCTGATATCATATCAGAGATTGAAAGATAATACGAGCTAGAAATAATCTTCCATTAGAGAGAATGAGTTTTCTGTTATAGATCAAAATCATAAAATATTGACTTAAGTGTTTTTACAAAGAAGAAGAAAGCTTTAATAGGACTGAATCTAACTAAACTATTCGGTTAAGAAATAACCGGTCTAAACCAAGAAATTGATTATTTAACTCAGCTGAGAATTTACATCTCTAATATTGTACATCACCATTTATATCTTATAAGTTAAGTTCGCAACAGAATGCTCAGATGTGAAGAAAATAGTAGAGGATCCAGACGATTGGCCAGTCTTTCAACCTTACAAAAAAGACTTCTACAAATTATTAGAACCTGTTTAGAAATTGCTTTTAGCTTTAATTTCTCGAGCTTTGAACCACACAAAAAGGATTTCCTAGTCCATAGTGTTAGAGGGTTATCGAGGAACCATGTACTCTTTGTGGATAATGTACCTTTTTCACTTGCTATGGTTGATTAAAGTTGATAAAAAGCTAGATAATTTGATTTAATGGAAAGAGTACTACAAAACACCACGAGCTTCGAGTTAGCCGGAAAATTTTCTTCCAAGCTAGTTCAATGGATCCACAAATATAGGAATATGATGAGGTTCCGACTAATGTCCGGACTGTTAAAAAGGAGAAATAAAAAAGAAACTGAAAGTGTTTTCTTATATTGGTCTTACTTAATAATAAGGGAATTACAAGCGGTATCTTTAGATAGAGACTACAGAAGAATCGAGACTCATTCTAGACTCAATGAACATTGGTACAAGGATGATTAATTGTCTTCATAAAGTAGAGCATCATAACGGTTGTGAGTAAACACCAACAGAAAAGCAAGCAGTAACAATGTGGGTGGGCTGTGAGTGGGCTTGACATAACTTGTGATTGTTTGTCTTGTGAATGGTTGTGTGATGGATCCATAGGTGGGCTTACACGGACCAGGGAAGTCTTGTTAATATTTTTATGGTGTGTGTTGATCCTAAAGTCTTTATTTAATTTTAGGATTACAAATTATTTGTATTACAATTAGAGAATAGATTATCGAATGAGAATGGATATCCTTTGCCGCTTTGATTCTTCTCATATTATTGCTGAGTAGCCCGCTGATTTCGCTTCATCAAATAAATCATCATAAATGTTAATTGGCTTGATGTTTTCTTTTATTTTTTGTCAATTTGTCATGATTGACTCAGCCTATCAATCCCTCTTTTTCACACCAATCGTCATGAATGTTAGTTAGCTCGTCTATCTCGTTAGGGATTCATCTCGTGCTGTTAGTAACGAGGTAGCTTGCATGCTATGAATCTTCTTCGAGCTGAATTGCATTATGGATCTTTGTCCAATGGGCCTGACCGTTTTGGATATCACCATTTGCCCCCTAAATCTTATCAAATCCAAGAGATTTTGAGAAGATTTTAATTCCTATTCAGGTGGTTTTCTTTCCCCCACATCTGATTGTGATCTCTGATTTTTTTGAAGCGTGCAGCTTTAAAATTGTTACCCTACTAGCGTCAAACTCTTGGTGTTTATGGTTTCCAAGGTAAGACTCTTCATATTCTTCCTTCAACTATTATTTCCTTCTTTTACTTTTATTTACGTTTTATCTCGGCAACCCTTCTACATTTTTCTCTGTACTGCCACTTTTCTATCTTTCTTTGTTGCTCCTTGAATTCTTTACTTTAGTCGCTATGCCTCCTTGTATATTCTTCGCCAACCCTTCATCATCAAAGGCCCATTCCGCCACCGGCTCCTCTATCTGTTCGTCAGCGAAGACCCGTTCTTCTGCTGGTCCTTCGAACCGCTCATTGTCCCATCATCCTCTTCTTTGAGGATGTGATTTAGAGGAGTTTAGGGTTCGATACCAGGTTCTCGATGAAATTGATCTTCGGTTACCTCCAAGTTCTCTTCCGGGTTATGCTTTGATTTCCTCCTCCTTTTTTGAGGATTACCATCTTTCATTTTTGATTCTTGAACCCTTGCTCTTCTTGCTTAATTTGTTGGGCCTTTCGTTTAAACATGTTATCCCTAACCTCATGTGTTCCATGCTTGCATCTCTGGACCTCGCACATAAAGTTAGCAAGACGCTTTCGGTGGGGGTTTTCCTCCAAATTTTCTCTGTTTATCGGGCTGGACCTCGACCAATTTTTTATGCTAATGCTAACTCTGATGCCAAGTTCCTTGAGGGCCTTTATAGTTTGCCAGGACTAGTGGTCTAAAAAGTCCTTTTGCTTCAAATTATGTTGAGAGTCAATCGGGAACTTCCCTCCTGATCAAGTGCTACTCGATTCTAGTGACTCTTCTTGCGGTCTGGATTTCCATAGAGTGGAACTTTTATTTTTATTGTTTCATTGTTATGCGCTGATATTTTTTTTATCTATCTTTGCTCGCATATTTCCACGAGCCAACTTTGACAGTTGGGGAGTTGTCTACCTTGGTCAGAAAATTTAGGGAGGTCGGTTGCCATAGGAGTTCGTTTAATCCGGAAAGGATTCGTCGTGCTTTTTCTCCGGTCGTCCTTCTTATGTATCCGATGGCTGGGTTTCTTTCGTGTTATCGCTCAGGCCAAGCCACTTCTTTTGTGTGCGCTGGTCAGTCCCCTTTCTTTTTACTTCTGTATGTTTTCCTTTGGCCGAGTTAGGTTACGATTTCCTTAAATACCTTTTATTTAGATTCTAAACATCGCTCGGGGGCATCCATTTGGGATGACGTCTCGAGCCATCGATGAGGTGGCGTTCTTTGGGATCTCCGGCTTGGGATGCTAACATCCCTTTTGATATTGCTGGCTTACCTCCCGAGGTTGAGCTTCCTGTGGTTCATATGAGCCGCATGGAACCTTATTTGAGCCAGGCTACCCGTCCTCGTCCTTCACCTTCTTGCGGTAAGCGGCCTCTAAAACGAGTCTATGACGCCCCAAGTTCATCCTCTGGGAATCCTCGTTACTCCTGGTCGCTTAATCATACTCGCGACCATCCAATCGTTGAGGATCTGCAAAAATTGTTCGAGCTCCTTCATCATTTGATTTCTCTCTCCTTTGGATATCATGGTTTCCAAAGACGCTTATATCAAGCTCGCTGGTGCTTTTGCATCCTGTTTCTCTTTCTTTATTCTCTCTGATTATGGTCCTGATTATTTTCTTTTGTTTTATAGTTCATGGCTGCGGTCAGTAGGTTGGTTGGTGGTTTCAAATCTGGATAGTTGGCTGGTGTGCTCCCAAATGTTGCGGCCTCATCATCTTATGTTTTGACGGACTCGGTCAAAATTCTGAATGACGCGGTGGTTGCCCGAGATGTCGAGATCACCAAGTTTTGGGCCAACGTGGATAGTTTAAAGAGGAAGTTGGCCTCCTCCCGCTGGCAAGTCCATTTTATTATAAAGACCTTGGGTTTTGAGCGCCATCAATGGAAAATTTCTCGTGGGAGTGCCGTTGCTCGTGCTGTTCCGAAGAGGTCCATTGTTCTGAGGAGGAGGTACGGGAGCCATCTAGTTGGGGTTCATGAGAAGTTTAAGCGTCTGAGGAGGCAATCTGAGTACCGGTTCATCAAGTCGCGGGCTAACGTTCAATCTGAGCTCTTGGACGAGATGAAATTTTTGTGTCCCAACTCTTGACAGCTTCTCTCTGGCTACTGAGAAGGATCGCCTTGCTCTCAAGGCTTTTGAAGACGGTGTTGAAAATTTGTCTGACCTCAGCTCCAGGCATGAGTGCTTTCCTTCCGATTCCAAGAAGGACCCTAATACTGATGTTAGATGTGATCCCACCATTGCGCCAGAAGGAGGCCCGAGCTTGCGCCGATGAATTTTCTTCTCTTTGTTTTTAATTTTCTCTACAAATTTTATGCAGTCTAGTTCCTTTATGCGGTTTTTTTCCTTTTGAATTTTTTGAACTGGTCTAATCATTGATTACTTTGCTCGTTATTGCTTGTTTGTTACTTTTTCTTCTGAAGCGCGCTTTATATGTTTTGCCCCTGGCCAATTTTCTTGTGTTGTGGGGATCACCTCGTCTGTCTCGAGGAGAATTATAATCATTAATCGAATCCCCTTTGTCATTTGCGCTTTATCCCGCTTGACGAATTAGGTGCAGGGTAACTTTTGGGTTATTTCGACTTATTTTGTCGAGTGCGTTGTTTATGAGCCCGACTCGTCCGTCCTTTCTCTTGGATGATCTCAACCGTTTATTAAAATTTCCTTTTTTGATTTGAACGGTTTAAATTTTTTTTTAGAGTTTCGAGGTTACCGGCTCTCTCGGTTGTGGGTCTTTCCAAGTTTTTAAACTTCTCCTCTTTCTGGTTTCAGTTATTTTGTCACCAACTCTTTTAAATGGTAACTTCTATTTCTTTTGTTATTTGTCTTGTGTTTGCGGTTTTCGATAGTTTTATGCCTTCGTTGCTTGTTGTGTATAAACTCTACTTCTCGTTTTTCATTTTCTTCTGGAAGTTTTATGCCTATGGAATCGATTACTCGACCTCTTACTTCTACTTCTCATTCTCTTTATTTTAATTATGGCGATGATTCCTACACTATCTCCAATGATTCCTGAAAAATTGTCGATTAGACCAAGGGTTTCTAGACAGAAAAACCGCGAGCGTTAGACACCGTGGGACTTGATAACCTTTGGAAGCTTTTTAATTTTCTGGAGGATATCGCTACTCAAAGCCGGTGAGGGTCAATCTCCCGAAGATGCTCTACCAGGGTGGTTTTGCGCATATGCTACCTATTTCACCAATTGCCACCTTCGGTTTCTGATCCCAAGTTTTCTTTTTTTATCCTTTATTCTTTAAATCTTTCTTTTGCTAAAATGTGTATGTCGTTCCTTCGTATTGTCCTTGCTCTTTTGGTACGAGGTGCTGAGGTTGATGTTTCGATTGGAGCTAACGAGCTTCTTTTTTCTACATCGTAAAGTGGAACCCTGGTTCAAGGACGGTCTATCTTTCTAACCACGACACGCATAAGGTTCTTGACGGTATCACTAATAAGGATACACACTGGATGTCAAAAAATTTCTTCTTCAAACTTTCTTTGGCGGCAATTGAGGAGTTCGATCTCAACTATATCATCCAAAATTGGAGAGATAAATCTGGTTGTTTGATCTTTTCTTAGTTTGTTTATTCCTTGTAATATTCGATTTCTCATCATCCTTTGTTTTTGCTGAGTTCCCTTCTCCAAGGTTTTCTAGTGCGGTTTGAGACCTTTTGGATAAGTTGAGAGACGGCAAGGTGCACTAGGACTCCTTCTCGGCTATCCGGATCAAGGAAGAGAAGTCCGGGCAGGATGATAGTTTTCGATTGCAGGGGACCAAGGCTATACCCCAGCTCGTGGCTCCTTTGCATCCTGTTTCGGTCTCTGATGCTCTCCCTCCTGTTAAGCGAGCCCATCGCAATGAGCAGACTGGACCATATCTCTCAGCTGCTCCACATCCGAGCTATTCTCCTATCGATGCTGATCGATACGTGAGTGAGCATCAGACCAAGGTCTTTCCTTTCTTGAACGTCAACGAGGTCTCTTTCGTGGATCAAATGTCTAAGAGGGATAAGTTTGAGGCTGCCCTTGCGCTCTAAACCAGGGTACGTGACCTTTGTACCCTATTTCATTTGGTTGGCGGTGACGTGTTGTGGTGGAGTCTCTATTATTGTTTAGGCGACTAATGAGATGAAGAACGTTGTTTTCTCTATGGAAACCAAGCTTATGAATTCTCTTTCTAATGAAAAGTTTGAGCATCTCCGGTCTTTACACTCAAAACTCGAGGAGGCTCTTAAAGATGATCGGGCTCGGTTCGGTGAGAAGATCAAGTCCCTTGAGTCAGAAAAACGGGAACTTGCTTCCCAGCTTTCCGCCATCTCTAAGGAGGTTATGTCTCGGAAGATTGAAATTTTGAGAACGCGTAACAGCGATATTGCCACTCGGGTTTATACCGTGAAGGAGGAGAAGAAGGTGCTTAACTCCCGCTGGTACGAAGTTTTTGAATAAGAGGAAAGGGTCCCGGAAGGAAGAGAAGTGGCTGGAGAGTATTTATATCCGCGAGTTTGAATCAAACCTCTTGATCATTGAGGATTTCGAGTCTGAGGATTTCAACACTGCTAATGAGAAGGCGTCCCTTCTTGAGAAATTTGCCTTGGCGAAGTCACAATATAGGGAGGAACCCGATATGGTCGTGAATGAGCTGCCCTTTCTGGACTTATTCCTCGGGGCTAAGGCCTTGGCTGACACTACCCCAGTCGACCCTGCCAGCTATTTGATTGAAGGTTTTTCTCCTGCTCGCGATCCTACTTCCGCGCCCATCGAGCCTAAAGACCCTGAGTCCGGTGAAGCTGTTGGTGATGAAGCTCATGTTGTTGCTTTGAATGTCGCCGTGGAGGAGAGTTGGGGTTGAACTATTCCCGTTTCTCGTCCCTCACCTCTCTTTATTTCTGAGACTTAATCTCAAATGCCCCCCTTTTCAATTTGAGGCCTATCTTATCTATCACCTTAAGGGAAAAGAAAAATATTTTATTAAGAAGAGGCTGGACTCGTCTATATATGAGTTGCCTACATATTCCACCACTAAAATCAAGCTCTTACGTAGTTCTTTAATTTTACATTAAACATAATAGAATTTCAATTCTTAATGTTCCACGGCCCGCAGTTGGTAGATTTCAAATTTCAGTATGCTCAAAACTTGATATGGTCCTTCCAAGTTTGTTCCTAGTTTCCCGGTGTTTATCTCTTTTGTGTTTTGGAAAACTTTTCTTAAGATCAAATCTCTTCCTTGAACATGCGCGTCTTCACCTTTAAATTATAGAACTTGGCCACTATTTGATGGTAATTTTGTGTCCTCATCACAGCCTGATCTCGTTTCTCATCTATGGTGTCGACATGGTCTTCTAGCAACTCATTGTTGATGTTTTCGTCTTCGATCATCTCTATTCATAGACTTGGGGTGCTGAGCTCGGCTGGTGCCATTGCTTCGACTCCGTAAGCTAACGAGAACGAGCTCTCCTTTGTTACTCTTTATGGGTAGTTCAGTACGCCCAAAGCACTAACTATAGCTCTTCTGACCATGATGACTTTTTCGAGCTTAGTCATTTCTTCAGATTCCAGAGTACTATCATGTTGGTAGCCTCTACATGTTCATTCCCCTGGGGGTAGCGTGGCGTTGATGAAGTCAGCTTGATTTGAAGCTCTTGACACAAGTCCTTGACTTGGTGAGACACAAGGTTGGTTTCGTTGTCAGTTACGATCTCACCGGGGATCCCAAACCTACAGACGATGTTTCTCCAGATAAACTTTCGTACTTGGGGTCCGGTTACTTGCTGGAATGGTTCCGCTTTTACCCATTTAGTGAAGTAATCCGTTGTGATTAAGATGAATTGAAAATGTTTCTTACCTGATGGCTTTAATGGGCCTACGATGTCCATCACCCAGCACATGAAAGGGGTATGGGAACACCATCTGTCCGAGTTTTTTGCTTGGGGCGTGTATTAATGGAGCGTGCCGGTGACACTTCTGACACGGTTTTGAGTAGTCTTCACTATCTTTTACCATTGTCGGCCATAGTACTCCTATCTCTTGCTCTTAAATGCCAACGTGCATCCTCCGGAGTGGTTCCCGCAAACTCCAAGTTGAACTTCCGCCAAAACTTGAGCCGCTTCATCGTTAGTTGTGCACAAAATACAAGATCTTGCTATACTTCTTTTATATAGGCGTCCATTTATGATGCAGAACTGTGCGCTCTGGGTTTTTAGTTTTCTCGCTTTCCATCAGTCTTGCAGGGTGACCCCATCGGATATCTAGTTTTTAATAGGAACCCACCAGTCCGGACGCATGGTAATTTTGGCTTCGTGTACTAATCGATCGTTAATCTCGTCTTGTTGTGTTATAGCTAGAACCGTCCCAGCTGTCTCAATGCTAGATTTTTCCAGATATTACACTAGAATAACCTAAAAAGGGGTTCAGATGTAGACGTGAGTGATGTTAAGGCGTCTGCTGTCGCGTTTTCTGCTCATGGAATTCTTTCCAGCTAGAATCTTTCGTACTACGATGCAGTGTTTTTGACGAGCTCCAAAAACGCGTTCATTCTTACATCTTTTGCTTCATATTCTCCATGATATTGATTAGTTACCAGTTTGGAATTGAGCCATCCTGATGAATTCAGGCTATGCAGGATCATCCAGAGGGGTTGGTTTATCATCACCACGATGATGTGAGATTGGAAGTATGGGTGGAGTTTTCGTGCAATCGTGACCAGTGCAAGGGTTATCTTCTCCACCATTGGACATCGCTCCTCAGAGTCGTTTAGAGACTGACTTACGTAATAGATTGGTCATTGTTTGCCTGCTTTTGCCCGAACTCTGCTCACTATTACTGTTGATATTGCAAGATAGAGTTAAAGCTCCTCACTCTCTTTTGATTTTGCCAAAACTGGCGGCGTTGCTAGGTATGCTTTCAATCTTTCGAAGGCTTCTTGACATTTATCATCCCAGACAAACTTTTTGTTATCCTTCAGCAGCTTAAAAAATGGCAAGTATTTGTCGGTCGATTGCGATATGAAGTGGTTTAAGGCCGCTATTCTCCCAGTCAGCTGTTGGACTTCCTTTTTCAAATTTGGTGGACGCATATTTATTAGCGCGCTTATATGATGTGGATTAGCCTTGATGCCTATTTTTGTGATGATGTATCGTAGAAACTCTTCGGATGACACCCTGAATGTGCATTTGGTCGAGTTTAGCTTCATTTTGAATTTGTTGAGGATGTCAAAACAACGACACAACTGTGCGACGTGATCCTTTTCGTTTGCTGATTTTTAACATATCTTTGATATATACCTCCATTGTGCTTCTTAATTCTTCAGCAAACATTAAATTCACCAGCCGGCGTTCTTGAGCCCAAATGGCATTACTCGGTAATAGTATGTTCCTTGCTTGGTTATGAAGGATGTTTTCTTTTCGACGTCCGGGTGCATGAAGATCTGGTTATATCCAAAAAAGCGTCCATGAAAGATAGTTGTTGATTACCTGCGGTCGACTCCACCACTCTATCAATCTGGGGAAGCGAGTAGCTATCCTTGGGGCAAACCTTGTTGAGATCAGAGAAATCTATGCATACTCTCTACTTTCCACTCTTCTTATGGACCACCACTGGATTTTCTAACCAATCACGGTATTTGACCTCTCTGGTTGATCCCATCTTTAGTAGCTTTTTGACCCATCGTGAACCGCTTTCGCTTTATCCGGTCCGAGCTTCCTGTACTTCTACTTTATGGGCTTATAAGTTCGATCGACATTCAGCTCGTGGGTTGTCACCGAGGAACTAATTCCCACCATGTCCTAAAGTGTCCAAGCAAACATCATTATATTTTCTTTGAGGAACTCCTCAAGTTCTTGCCGAATGTCAGGGTCGAGATTAGTACCGCTGCTAAGCTCTCTTTCAGGATAATCGGGGTCGGGTGCTATCTTCATGATTTTGACCTCATCCGGTTTTTGATTGACAAGATCTTCCGTCTTTTTGCTAGTGACTTGACCATCTTTGGCTAACTGCTAGAAAGCTTCTCCTTGGGTTCGTTTGAAATTCTCATGAACATCGACGTGATGCCGCCTGATTGTTGTATATCGCTGCTTCTTCACTTGCTGTTGGGAACTTTATGCACTGGTGGTATATCGATGCTACTGCCTTCATTGCATAGAGCCATGGTCTCCCCAGGATCGTGTTGAATGGAGTCGGTCGATCAATTACCACAAAGTTTGTTACTTTCCTGATTCCTGAGGCTTTTACAGGCAACTGAATCGTTCCCATGGTTGAGTGTCACCAAAGAATCTTGTCAGGGTCGTTTTCCCTCCTATGAGCTCACTATCTTGCAACCCCATCTTTTTGAATGCGTCGTAGATTAACAAACGGAGCTTCCGGTGTCGACTAGTATCCTTGCTAATTCTATTCCTTTGACGTCAAGCTCGATTATGAGTGCATCATCATGGGGTTTATGAAGGTGAGCGGTCTCACATTCCCAGAAGGTTATAACCGGACTGGTGTCATTTTGTAGACTTGTTCTTGAGCTTGAAGGTCCTGCTTCTGCTCTTCGTTGATGCGCTTTTATGGAGTTTATGGAGTTTTCGCATAAGCTCGATCCTCTGATTATGACATCGATGTGGGGTTTTGTGGGCTGTTTATTCTCCCTGACTTTGATGGTTTCTTCTTTTTCAGCCGGGCTCCTATCCCGTTTTTGGTATTCTCCTTCGTTTTTCCATACTTTCCGTATTCTTTCTTTCCACCTTCCTTCTTCTTTAAGCCATTGCACTACCTTACATTCCTCTAAGGTATGTTCGTACGTCCGGTGGTAGTCGCAGAATTTCGACATGTCTTGAGGCTTCCTGTTCTTGAATTTTCCAACTGAAAATGAGTGGCTTTCGGTTACAGTCTTTTAATTTTGTTGCTAGCTGTTACTCTACATATTGCTTGTAACCATCTGTGTTTTTGTAGCTTCTTTCTTTTCGAACCGTCTCCCAGTTTCTTCAGGACGCCTGAGTTCGAATCTTTGCTCTTCCCAGTTAATGAAGTTGGTCGCTCTATGTAGTGCATCATCCAACGAGTTGGGCGGCTGTACAATTAAATCCTGGCTAAATCTCGAGGCTTACTATATATCTCTCATGAGCGTGATTAGGGCCATGTCGTCCGTAATGTTGATGCTCCTTGACTTCATTTCCTTGAAATGTGCTATGTAATCGCGCAGTGGTTCGAATTTCATTTGGGTTAAATTGAGCAAGTTGTCGATGGTAGTCATGTTCTCTATAAAGATTGAGTATTGATTGAGGAACACCTCTGCGAGTTACTCAAATCTATCTATGGATTCCTTTGATAGTGTCGAGAACCAATCCAAAGCAGGTCCAACGAGGTTCTCAGAGAAGAACCTGCAGAAGCTCGCATCTCTCTCCTCCCCTTTGAGGTGAGATCTGTCAGCTGCTAACTGAAATGATTTGAGGTGCGCTATGGGGTATGTGTTTCCTGCGTATTATGGGAACTTGATTTTCCCAATGTCACAAATTCGTGCTTCCAAGATTTTTTTCATAAACGAGGTATGCTGTGTTTGTTCTATTACGCACTGGATCTCTGGTGTTGTCGATATGACCCGACGTAGTTAGGAGTGTATACTAGCATATTCTTGATGTGTCTTCATCATCATCCACTTGAGCTCACCAATTTCCAGCGCGCTTTCCGTGTGATATCCTGGTCGGGGCCCTTGTTCAGGTGATGTGGCGCATTGTATTTTGTTCCGGATTTCCCGGCACACAGCTTCTGCTTGTACCAACCTATTTTTTAAGCTTTTCATTTTGCTTGAGCTGCTTGGCGATTCGCCTTGCGTCTCTTGTTGCAGCTTTGACTTATTGTGCCGCTCTTGAACGACGGGATTTGTCCATGTTACTGACCCGTTAGTCCTCTCCCTTGTCGTTGGTGCGCGTGCTCCCGCAGTATTCCGTTTGGTGGGTTGGTCTCTCCAGGCATAGTTTCCTTTTCGTTCTTGTTCTTGGTGCTGAGGACCATCGCCTAAAGTTCCGAGAGCTGCCTTCTGAACTCGTCTTCTTGCAGCTGTATCCGGGCATGCAACTCTTGGTTCTGCAACTCGCTTTGTCGGGCTTATTCTGTTGTTGTGGTGGTTATCTCCCGTAGCTCTGCGATCATTCACGATCGTCACTGGTATGTTGTTGTTCTCGGTAATGCTGTTGGGATGATGCTCCCCATCCCGTAGGTCACGTCATGGCCCTCCTGTTCTTCGAGCTGATCGCCTGTGATACGTGCCGAAGACCCGAGGTCCCTAAATTCGCTCTCTTCTTGTTACGAATCTATGGATACATAGCTTTTCGTAAGAGTCCCCACATACGGTGCCAATTTGTTTATCCTAAAGTCTTTATTTAATTTTAGGATTACAAATGATATATATTACAATTAGAAATTGGATTATCGAATGAGAATGGATATCCCTTGCCGCTTTAATTCTTCTCCTTTTATTGCTGAGCAGCCCGCTGATTTTGCTTCATCAAATCAATCATTATAAATGTTAATTGGTTTGATATTTCCTTTTATTTTTTGTCAATTTGTCTCGGTTGACTCAGCCCGTCAATTCCGCGTTTTCACACCAATCGTCATGAATGTTAGTTAGCTCGTCTATCTCGTCTGTGATTTACCTCGTGCCGTTAGTGACGAGGTGACTTACCCGCTATGAATCTTCTTCGAACTTAATTTTATTATGGACTTTTGTCCAATGGACCTGACCGTTTTGGATATCACCAACATGCGTGAATGTGATTTTCTTCCAAAAGTACTCGAACTCAGAATAACACACTACTATCTTCCAAAATTTCAATGGTACCACTGGATCACGTGTGCGTGAGCATGACCATTATTTGAAATGTTCAAACAACGACTTTGGGACTATAAAGTGTAAACACTGGCCATTCAAAATTTTGTTGATATTGAAAACACTTCGGTATTATTAGCTTGTATATGAATCACAATAGCCCAATCAAGCAAAATAAAGGAGATAAATGGATCTTGACCTCACTGCTTGAGTTTGTAACTCGAGGTAAGAAAATTAAAATCGTTGGAAGCCTTAACTGTTTGGTGAACAATTTCTTCAATACCATATTTGAATTCAAATCCCAAATCTCTCAACTTCATTGAGGAAATTATAGGCTTCATGCATTGTCTCTCTTCCTCATCATCATCTACCCTATAAAACAACAACGATAACTTTGTAAACCTTTAGTCTAAAACGAAGAAGAATTGAATATTGAAAGTTTTGTAGAACTCACTTTTCAACATGACAAAGAAAATCCTTAGAAAAGTGATGTAGCACCAAGTCATGTATGTCAATACTGTCAACACAACATATATATTGACCTTTAGCTTTTGGTTGTTCCATCAAAAACATATGAGCCCTGCAAATATCTTCAATATGTACCAAAGCAATCGAACCCATTCTTTTGTTCACAGCTGATAATATCTCAATAAACTTTGAGTCACCTGTTTAGTTATAATAAGATAAGTCCAACATTTTAACTTATATATATGATAATGTAAAAGACTAGATACTTACCTGTGATTGGAGACAATAGAACTTGAACACTTGATGGGACAAAAGGAGTAAGAAATGGACCTGAAACAGTTGTTGTAATGACTGAAACAAGATCCATTCCATTCTCATTTGCATATCGAAATGCTTCTTCCTCTGATACGAGCTTCGATATTACATAAATCTGTCGCGCACACGAAGTCTAACTTGTTGGTGACACCAAAAATGTAAGCGTAAAGGAGATTAGTGAATGTAATAATTACCCATCCAGTTGCTTGCGTTTTTAGGACATGATCAACATAAGTCTTGCAACTCTCGTCCACAACAGATCTCATCCGTTCATTCTCATCTTTAGCAGTGAGAGTACTGATCGAAGAAGTGAAAACAACTCTTTTGACTGATTTTGACTTTAAACAAGAACCAAGTACATTCCGTACGCCTTTTATTGCCTGATCTATGACTTTACTCTTGACATAACTCTCTGCCACTCACTCCAACAAAACCATCCGGTTATTAACGGTTTGATTGGACTGACCGGTTTAGGTAATGTGAGAAGAATAAAATAAAAAACGGTGCAACGAAACGGTCGTACCGAGATTGACGTGGTTTGATGAGGTATCAAACTCCATTGAAGCCGCGACATGGAAGACTCCGTCACAGCCTTTAACGGCGTCATCGAAGCTGCCGTCATCTTGAAGATCTGCTCGGAATAATCTCAGCCGTTCATTCTCTTTCCATTTGGATTTATAATATTGAGATTTTGCTGTCAAGAGGAAGAACAATGACAACTTAAGAACTACAAATTTACGAAATCAGTCCAAATTTACGTTGACATAACAGATTAGTTCATATATTGGAATCATGTTATTTTGATTCTCACAAACAAAGCCTGATATTGTTGTTGTATCATGTTACCTAAATTAAAAGCAAAACTAAAAAATTACCAAGATCTCTGAGTGTGGCATGAACAGTGTAACCTTGTTCGAGAAGAGACTTAACCAACCATGAACCGATGTATCCACTTGCACCAGTCACGCAATACGTCGTCGTTTTTCTTTCCTCTTCCATCATCTCTTTTTCTGCTTCCTCTTTTCGTGCTTTGTACAGTTTAAATTATTAAATTTTTCGTGTAACGTGATAAGGTATTAAATTAGGTTTATTTTCGTTCTGTGAATTATTTTATTGTTTTTGTTTGTCTCTTATGGCTTGGTGTCACTCTTTTCTTTTTTTTTCTGACAACTGGGTAACAACAAAACAAAATAACTTTTCCTTAATTTTTTTTTTGGCATATTATTATATTTGGTAAAATTGGATTTTATTGCTACATTCGCGTTATTACACAATCATAGTATAATTAAGAAGACGAGTGGCAGTGATTTGAAACTACTCAACCTAGTTATAATTACATGCTAGAAAGATTGCAACAAGTTATAGGAAAAAGATTGATCACTTCTTGCATAATATGTAGAATTATTAGTTGAGATTTTACATGAATCGTTGAAAATACCATTTAGAAATTATAGTATCCGTTGCATAGAAATAAGCTTTTCCTTGACACGTGACCACTAACACTATAACTCCATGAACAAGTAAATTTCTAAGAAAGCCACATAAGTGAATACACCGGCCAAGCGGCTCACTGTTGTGTTTGTTTCGTCTTTTTCCACATCACATGAGTCATGAGAAGGTGCTACTCACAATCACAGGCTTCTAACAAATTGTTGGGCTAGGTTAGGCTGGGCTGGGCTAGGCCGAGCTTGGACCCCCACTTCATTCAGTATTTTATTAATTAAATTGTATATTATTTCATTACATCATATCATGAAGCATCAGTATTGTCTACTAGTACAATGGAGGAAAAGTTGAGTCATAGACACAATCTCTTAATGGGACACCCAAAAAAATAGACCCTTATCTTTTATATCCACTCATACACACACATAAGTCGTCAAAACCACAAAACCTATAGTATATTCATTATTCTTGAAGAATCTATGACTGCAACACACACCACAATTCAACAATAAAGAGAATATTATCTTTAAAACCTTTTTTTTTCATCTTCTCCTCTCTAAAACGTAATTTAGAAAAAAAAATTATCGACAACAATATCAATATAGACCACAAAGATCAGAATATTAACCAGATACCTACATAAATCTCGTAAACGATGAAGCTCGATCCCTGATTGTGCATGTACACCTACCTTTAGTGGACTTACCACCAACCACTGCATTAAATGCCACTTGCAATTTATAAACTTTCTTTTAGTATATTTTTCATTATTAGATTATGCAAATCTATTATGCAAATTTACAAGACTACTTTAAATCAATCTATAACATTTAACTAATTAGTTCAAAAAGATTTCGTCAAATAAATATTCAATTTATTATCATTGCATTCATCTTCTTCATCTGGTTTATCTAGTTGATATATAGTGGTGACGATTTAGTGAGATTTGATTCGGATTGTTTGCCCAATTTTGCCTCCCTAAATTTTTTTTATTCCTTTAATATAAATTCGCCCATTTACTTAATTCTTCATTACATAATACACTAGTTGAAAGGGATTATTTGTAACTAAAGTTCCTAACCTTCCCTTTATTTAGTGAACTATTTTTTTTTTCTTAGAACATATTATTTTACCCTATGTATGTGCCTAGGGCTATCACAATGAACATCTATACAAACTCTTAAGTCTTTCACTTGTAAGCTGTTAATTTTGTTCTCCACCTTCTTTGGTTTTCAACAAAAGTCTTCTGCCTTTCTTCTTATTATAGTATTAAAATATTCATCTTGCAACAAATTCTTTAAACTTATCCGTTATTCTCAACCATAATAAAAGAACAATAAAAGGTCCACTAACCCTAGCTAGAAAGCAAGGCTATGTTCATGGAATTATCAAAATCCTTGAATTGTTTGCTTTTTTATGCTCTTCTCAACATTTCTAGAAAGCTTCTCATCAGCCAAAACCAACAATTTCATTGTTGGGTATGAAACATCACAATTTTTAATAGGATAATTCTATATGATCTACAATCAAATATCACACAGAGATCAAGTGTATTACAATGTCATGCATTTTTATTATTATTGTTGTATGTGTATATATTGTTGTGATTTGATTTAATGGATATTAAGTTTATTTATAACTAGATATGAACCCGTGCGATGCACGAATTTTATGAAACTCTTTGATATATATACATATACATATTATATTTTAGATAATATTTAAGAATCTTACTGATTACTAATTTTGAAACTTAATTCTAAATAATATGATTCCTTTTTATGTTAGGATTCCGTTTTTCATATAATAGAATTTCAAATAGATATAAATATTTTGTGATAAAGTTATGATTATTTTATTTTAAAAAAAAATATATATATCACCAAAGTTTTTTATGATCGTTAGATGTGACATGTGAAAGAATCATGTTAATTACTAACTACGAAAACCATTCTTTATATAATAAGATTTTTAATATTTTTGAATATATCATCGAAAATTTTATGATCATTATTTGACATGTGGAAGAATCTTGTTAATTACTAACTTTGAGAAACTCTTCTTTATATAACAAAATACTAATTTCTGAAACCCAATTTTATATAATAAGTTTATGTTAGAATTCGGTTCCTTCATATAATAGGATTCAAATAGATATAAATATTTTGTGATATAATTATAATTATCTTCTATATTTTTAATTGTTTTAAATATATTACCGAAAATTTTATGATCGTTGGATTTGACACGTGGAAAAATCTTATTATAATTTAACTTTGAAAAACTATTCTTTATATAATAAGATCTTGAACAAACGAGACTTCAATTGAAAAGGGAATCGAACAAAACCCTAGATAACCATAAACTGGATTATGCACAGGTATATGAAAATGAAATGAAATCAAAGACACATATTATCAGTTTCTTTCTAGGAAAAAAGTTACTACTTTAGTGGTTGTTGTTGAGACTTGAGAGTGAAAATGAAACTAGTGTTTGCTACGTGCATGGACCCATTGGTTATAATCATTGAGAACACGAATGAATAATGGGCTTAAAAGTTCTAATGACCTAAGACCCAAATTCACCTTATCCATCATGGATATTTACTTTCACGGCATTCTGATTATTGATGCACTTAATTTTCTTCCAACCTAGATATCCACTTGCTCATGTCAACTTGTATTTCTATACAATAAAAGTAATAATCTTAAGTCCAATCTTAGACCTATTTTTCGAATATTGATACTACTTACGTAAAATCCTCACAAGTGAAAGAAAGTATTTCACTTGCTTCTAGTTTTTTTTTTCACAAACTCACTTATATTAATTGAAACATGAAATACAAAGGCAAGAACCGTAAAAAAACTCATTGCCAATACAAAAAAATACAAAATAGAGGTCAAAACACTATAAAACATAGTCTCAATATGTGAATATGTGAAATCTCTACGTTTAGAGTTTTATAAAACATAGAGTTTTATCTAAACGTAGAGATCTCACATATTCACATATTGAGACTAAGGGATAGGAGATGAATGTGCATTTTTTTTTGGGAAAACTGTCAATTAAACATTTAACTTATAAAATTTTGTTGATTTAACTACATACTCCGGACCTAATCAATTAAATTACTAATTTACAATTGACTATGAAAATATTGAATTTTGCATTAACTCGGCCAATTGAACGTTTCAAAAATCTTAAATTTATAATTTCTCTAAATTCAAAAGCCAAATCGATTTTTGAAAGTTTGATTCAGTTTTTATTTTCATTTTAGTGAATCCCTAAGCTTCAATTTATCTAAAAAAATAATTAAAAAAAAAATCTGATTTTTTCTTTTCTTTTAAGAATGAGTATAAATTTGAGTTTCAAACTTATGAATATATGTGTTAAAAAGCTCAAATTTGTAAGATAAAAAAGATGATTCATTTTTCTCATTATTTTAGGGGATTTATTTAAATATAAATTGTTTTCTGAATACTGATGTTATAATCTACTTAATTACTAAGTATTTATTGTATGCTATTAGGGTTTATATTTCTGGTTTTTCCATCTAATTAATTAAAACCGTTAATAGTGGTCACAAAAGGCACTCCCTTTATTGATTTGAAGTATATAGTGAACAAATGATAATCAAAATTGATGATTACAAATATTAGAGGCAAGTGAAATTCTATACATACCTCGAATTTGTGTTTTCTTTTGAAAACAGTTTTAAGTACAACGTTGATGTGATATAAGGCTAAGAAAGATAGAATTAAAAGTAAATATGAGCTATAGTAAAATTAGACTTTAGATGTTCTATTCATATATAATCCTTTAATGAGTTTTATTGATTTACCTTCTTTTTATGACCATCTTATCAAACTTTATTTGACACACATGAATGAATTATTCTAGCCTCAGCCCGTGAAGAGCTTATAGTTACTTAATAGGAGGTAAAGTTGATCAATTATGATAATAATAAATATTATATAATATTACTGTAATGAAATAGTGATCGAAAAGGTGAAAACCGACACACTCATTTTCTTGGTTAGTAGCATGTGATTTATGTCCAATCCCATCAATTTAGTTGGTTTTGTTATAAACTTTGTTGCCTTAAAAGTGTTCTTACTCACATCATATGGTTCATGAATTAATAAACATTTCAAGTTGATGAGCTATTGATTTATAATTGATTATTAAAATTGTCTTATTTATTAACTGAAATTAATGTGAAAATTTGTTTGAGAACTACAAGAAAGTTAGAAACCAAATTTGCTACCATTCCTCGAATCTCAATTCATAATTCAAATTTTATTTCACGGAATAACATCTTTCCTAAAATCTAGTTTTATAAGAAAAAATGTAGAAAAATAGTATTATATACATATTTTGTTAAGATACGTTTTCCAATTTTAACACAACTTTTTTTGTCAATAATGAGAGTGACTATATTGGATTAGTAGTCCAATCCACATTCTAATTTTTTTTGTAGTCTTTTACCTATTCCATAGAATAATCAAATCTTTAGTACAAGAACTATAAGCTTAACTCATCTAAATCATCAAATTGAAAAGAATTCACTATTTAAATTCAATATTGTTTATCATTACTTTAAGTCTTAATAAAATTAAATATGATTTCGAGTATCAAGAATAGGAAGGTTTGAGAAAACCGTAAAGTGATATGCAAATGTGATAGTATTTGATTGACTCGACCGCTTTCTCATGCGAGAAAAGAAAACATACTAAAAGTCGAAAGACTAATTTTTTATATATAATGAGAGACTTGACCCCTAAACTAATGAATATACCTTTAACCAAATTAATAAATTTATAGCTTTGTATTTGTGAAATGTCTATATAGGGGCTATACATATGCACATACGAAGGAAATTTAGAGACAAAATCCCTTAAAACGTTAACCCAAAAAATCTCCTAAAACAATGGTGACTAATTAAAAATGGCTTCTTTTCAATACTAATCCATGATCTTTTAGCCATCAATAAGCACAAACTAGCTTAAACTACATTAAAAACTTAAAAATAAATTATAGTAGTCTAATGGTAAATAAATCCTTGGACAAAACATAAAATCATTTATCATAATTTTGGTAAGAAACTAAATTGTTACCATTCGGACAGACAAAAATGAAACCATATTATAGATTTCATTAGAAAACTCGAAGTTAAATTAGTTATGCTGGACTTTTACGGAAATACTTCTTGGTTAACAAAATAAACATTTAGACTCAACCCAACATTGCAATCCTATTTACATATATACGTTCTATATCTTTTCTTTTGTGTGATTGTCATTTTTATATCTTAATTTATTTTGGATTACAATTATGTAATTTAATTTTGATTCAAGTTATAAACTATACAACTTTTAAGGGACATATTTTTTATTTCAACAGTAATTAGATCGACAAAACTTAATTCATAGTTAAAGTTCTCCAACTTGAATTGGATGAGACAAACTCACCATTTGATGTCAAGTTAGATAGGGACAAGACCGCTGAGCCACTTGTTGGCTTCAAGAAACATACATTTGTTGAGATATATAAGTAAAATTTATTCAATTTTTCCATATGTATTTTTAATTGTATAAAACTATAAATATGACTTTTGAGGGGAAAAAAGAAAGTAAAAAGAAAAAAATAATGGAGTAATGAAGACAAAGAAGAGAAGACGAAAACTCAAAAGTGTCAATGTTTCCCTCAATCTCGAGAGCTTTTGCCTTATTTGAGTGGGTTACTTTAATAGTTACCTCTCAAATAGTCTAAAGATAAGGATAAAACTAAAGATGATCTCAATTCTCTTTACTTTTTGATATTATGGGATCCCTATAAACAGTTTACTTTCTTCTCTCACAACAATCTATTTCAATATCAACTAATGATGTTATGAAATCACATCAAGTCAACTAACGAAGTTTTAAAAGTTACTTGTTTCCAAAAAAAACATAGCTTATAATGTATTAACTACATGATATGATATCATAAATGGCCACAATAATGTTTAACAAACTAATTTAAATTGATAATCAGTTACTTCTCAAAAGCACATACTAAATAATTCAAAGTATATTGAGGCTTATCAATTAATGTTTTTTTTATAATTTAAGTAGCTCAAACTAGATGTGTACTGCAAGTTGCATTTAGTCCAGTGGGTGGTGATAAATCCACTATAGACAGACGCATATGTACCATTATGAATCGAGTATGTAAGATTTTGACTAATGGGCAAACCATTGTGACTCAATATTAATATTGTCGTTGACAAAAAAAAACTAGACTATCTAAATATAACTCGGTTATATATGGAAGTAAGGAGAGCTAGGTAAAACTTTTTAATGATGCCCACTATATGATAAAAGAAAATTAGACCTGAAGTAGCATAATATTATTGTCTTTAAGTTATTTCCGTTCCAAACATACCTTTTAGCTTTTTTATTAATTCCATATCTTTATCTACTTAGAAATTCTTAATATACTGTATATGTAACTTATATATGTGTAATATATATTTTTGTGTATATATATATATATATAACACCGAAATGGAGGGAGTAATAAATAGTGGAGTAGGTAACAATAGCTCCTTCATTAATAACATGTCTCTTTATTCATGAGCGCGATGCTTAAGCTCAATTGGAAACTCCATTATGATTTCGCTAAGTTTAGATTTGATTCATCAAAAAGAGGAGGAATTGAGGGGGAAAAATCTCGAAAATTCTTTTCTTTTGTTAAAGCGTAGCCACTTTAATCTTTCACGTGAATTTCTTAAACAATTCACATACCAATCAACGTCTTACGTACATATATGTCCCTTTATTCATTTCAACCAATTCATCTTATTGTAAATATTGTAGTTAAAATTGTTTAAAAGAAATATATGTTGGTTGATGAAGATTCAGAGCTATTTACTGGTTGGAATTGATATTGCTTTTCTGATAGTAGAGATGGAATTGTGGGTTGTCTCACATTTTTTGTCATTGGGCCTAATGGACCGAGATCTGTTTGATGGATCCACAAGAAAGAGAAGTGAAGACTGATGTTGGGCCACAAATATCAAAAGTCGGCCCATAAAGTTTGTTACAAACAAACTTAACAGATTCAATATATAATTGAATCTGTATATCGAAAAGTATAATCCCGATTTTGTATTCATCTCCTTCTTCAAAATTCTCTGTAATCTGTAAAACAAAAGACGAAGAAGCTTAGTGAATTTCCGGTGAAGAACCGAAGAGAGATGTACCCATTCAAACGGGGAACTCTATAATTCCGAGTCGTGTTCTTTCCTTTACCTTTATCGAATCGATTCTTTCTCTTCATTGTTCTCTTAATTGATTCTAACAAAGGAGTGTTGAGCTGACTCTGAAACAAGTGGTATCAGAGCAGTCATGGTTCGTAATCGAAATCTATTGCGCAGTGCTCAGCTACCAGAGGTAGAAGGAGAAGGGAACGTACCGGAACTGAGGAGGAAGATTTGAAAGATTCTCAATCTTAAGGCAAATCTTCTGAGAAAACATAGATCTGAATCTCGTGTTTTCTTGTTCGAGTCGCTCTTATC
>OVBA01000767.1:0-56185 GCA_900406435.1 Lepidium aucheri
TTGAGATCTACTTCTAGCACCTCACCCATCGTGGATGCTATAAGCCTAACTGCTGTTTCAGAAGCATAGTGGATAGGAAGATACCTGATCTGCATCCAAATATGTACCTTGGTAAGCGGGTTTCAAGATTGATTGTTCATCCATTTTTCCACCGCCAGAAGCCATCCATTGTAGGTGAGTGGCTGCAGTCTGTATATAGCATTCATGTCTTCTTCATTAGTGAAAAAGAACTGAGCCATCACAGAGTTAATCATGCGGCCCTTGACAGTTGTATGTAAGCACCAGTCTTTTGGAATGTCTTCAATGAGCTCGAAGATGTTTTGTTCTAGCGGGTTAACAGTTTGGACCAGCAAACTCCTTCTGTTTTGTTCTTGAATGTCGTGGTACATTTGCCCCGAAAGGAAGACTGCTGGGTTCTTACGGCCAAGATCCCATTGATTTAGAGAGTTCCACATATCATTGTCCATTGTGTTGATGATGAGTCGTTTCATTTCTCTGGTATTTATAGAAGTTGTAGCTCAGACTTTCAAATGTTGTCTCTTGAGATTTCTTTGAATGGTTGTTCTGCCTCGGGAATCAACAAACTCCATGCACGTTAGGTATTATTGCCAACTTAACTTGACATGCCAAGGATTACCAGATAGGCTGGATTACGTGCATATTAGCCTTGATTTAGACTACTTCCTTGCCAAGTGACAGTTATTGATTGTGCATTCTGGGAGGTTAAACATGCTAAACGACAATCTAGCAACTAGATAGCCGTGAGGGAGGCGAGTAATGATTAGTGATAATCCTTCTAGAGTAATAATGAGCGGCTATGCGAGAGTAGCGTTGTTCTGTCTGCTGTGTTGAGGTAATCGAAGCGTTTCTGATGTGCAGGCGGGAAATGGGAGTTGTAATGAGGGCCTTTATTAGATAAGGCCCATTATATCTTCTTAAACAGAATTCTCAGATTCCCATTTTATTGAATGCGACTTTCAAATAATGGGCCTCATAGCGACCGGCCCATGTCAAATGGCCCACTAATTAATCTGCCCAATGACTTTAACTTGGTATCTATCTGGGATAAACACTCTCCTGTGTGATCCAGTTTGGCAGTCCCCTGGCTAGGTAGTCCGTATATCTGCCCTCCTTGATAACACTCTTTGCAATGACTCTTGCTTCTTTGTTGTACTCAGAGTGAACTCCTATAAATTTGCAGTTCTGGAATCTGGTAGATAATTCTTGTATCTTATATAGCCATGCTCTGAATTTAGGCCATTTGATAGGTTCAGAGATAGCCTTCAGAATCGTCTGATTATCAATGTCAACCCTCAGGTTATTCACTCGAATCTCCGCTGCAGTTTCCAGTACCCATTGCAGGCCAGAGAGGGCTGTGTTCATGTAGTTGAGGTGCTAATTATGGAGTGTCTTCCATGTAACAGAAAGTTGTCATCTTCCTTCCGTAATATGAACGCAGCTCCACTTAATTTTGCTTTCTTAGACCAAGCTACATGCCATTTAACTGAGTGATACCAAGTATAGTCCCTTTCATAATCTGCAGACGTAATGTGAGGTTCTTTTGCCTGATAACCTGCTCATCCTTTACTGTGGTCATTTCCCATAATTCTCGTTCTGTTAAAGGTTCCAGAGCTTTAATTTGTAGGTTTGGTCTAATTTTCTTGATCACTATCTCATTTCTTATTTTCCAGATCGTCCAAAGGATCCATGGAAATGTCCTGATGTGCTTGCTGGTTCTACTCTTAGATTGTTGATGATGGAATAGGAAGCTCATATTTGTAGTTAGAGAAGTTAACGAGAAGCCAGCGTGAGGAATCGGGGGGAGGGTAAGTGCTCAAATTTGTCTGGCAGGATGACAAGCAAAGAGGCAATGGTTGATGGTTTCAGGGCAAGCATCATAGATGACACAGGTATCATCATCTATTATCTTTCTTTTCTTTAGGTTTGTTGCTACCGCCAATGCATTCGATAAGGCTCTCCACATGAATAATTGGATTTTCCTTGGCACAGGGATGTTCCAAACTTTGCTTTTAAGCAGGTTGTCTAGCCTGAGGGTCGAATGGTTTGCATTGACATTCCTATCTGCTTCCTGTTGAGTGAGATTGTAACCACTTTTGACAGAGTACTCTCCTGAGTTATTCATCCACCATATCCACGAGTCTCTGTTAACCACACAAGGAGGGTTCTCTAGAACGAGTTCTGCATCATTTTCAAGAAATGCGTCCCTTACTAATTGTGTGTTCCAGTTTCCATCCTAGATCAGCTCAGAAACTTTCAGATTGACATTGAATCTACTCTCTTTGCTGATGGGAGCTCTGGGGTAGTCGTTGCAAATCCATTTGTAAGTCCATACGAATGTTTCTTTGCCATCTCCAATTTGTCTGAGGAGTCCTTTTGCCAGGAGTTCTCTGCCAAAGCATATACTCTTCCAAGCATAGGAGTCCTGAGCTAGATTAGCACTTGATAGGAAGTCAGTGGTAGGGTAGTATTTGGCTTTAAAGATTTTAGTCAGTAGTGTGTTATGATTGGTGAGCAGTCTCCAAGCTTGTTTAGCTAATAAGGCTTGGTTAAAGTCTTCGATGACTTTGAAACTTAGTCCACCTTTCTTTTTGGGTTCACACATCCTTGACCACGAGACCCAGAGGATTTTTTTCTTTTCCTTGTTGTTGCACCACCAGAACTGTACCATAGCACTCGTGATTTTTTGGCATTGAGATTTGGAAAGTCTGAAGCTAGTCATGGCATATACTGGAAATGCAGCCGCTACAGCTTTGATCATGATTTCTTTGCCCCCAAAGAATAGGTTTCTGGCAAACCAGTTATCAGTTTTATGCTTCAATTTCTCTGAGATATACTCAAAATTTTTTGATCTGTTTCTTTTGAAGTATTCAGGAAGGCCTAGATATTTTCCAATGCCATGGTCGGTACGTATTTGGAATAGTTCCTTCAGCAAGTTCCTTTTCTCCATTGGTACCTCCGAGCCAAAGGCAATGGCAGATTTTTCAAAATTAATCCTTTGTCCAGAAATATGCTCATACGTATCAAAGTGTTCCTTGAGGCATTTGGCTTCTTTCTCTGTGGTTTTGCATACAAACAAGTTGTCATCAGCATATAGCAGGTGTTGGAGAACTGGCCCTTGATTGTTGAATCTGATTCCACTAATGTTCCTATTCCTTATTTGTCTTTTCATCAAATGTATTAAGGCCTCTGTTCCAAGGACGAAAAGGAATGGAGATAAGGGGTCTCCCTGACGAATTCCTCTTTGCGGGGAGACAAAGCCATATGGAGTTCCATTGATTAAGATTGAGTATCTCACAAAGGATACGCAAAACATGATTCTATGGATCCATTCATGATAGAATCCAAGCTTGCCTAATGTTGCTTCCAGAAATGGCCATTCCATTCGATCATAGACTTTAGACATGTCAGTCTTGATAGCCATGAAATTGTGTTGGCCCTCAGAGTTGTAGTTTAGGTGATGAAGCACTTCGTGAGCCAGTAAAATGTTGTCAGTTATTAGCCTGCCAGCTGTGAAGGCTCCTTGGGTCTCAGTAATGATTTGAGGCAGAATTGGTTGTAGTCTCTTGACTAGAATCTTAGCTAATATTTTGTACATCACCGAGCATAGGCTGATAGGTCTTAGATTTTTCATTTCGTTGGGAGAGTGTGATTTGGGTATTAAGGCAATGTGAGTGTAATTCCACTCCCCCGGGAAGGTGCCACTGTTGAAAACACTCTTAATTTCCTCTGTGACTTTTCTTCTTATCAGATTCTAGTGTTTTTGAAAGAAGGTTGCAGTGAAACCATCAGGGCCTGGAGCACTGTCACCTCTTATACTGAAGACAGCATGTGTGACTTCCACCTCTGTGATAGGTGCCATTAAGCTATTATTCATTTCTGGAGTAACCTTTGGTTCCATGTCGACAAGAGCTAGTTGGATATCTGAAGGTTTTGAGGACTTGAATATATCTCTGAAATACTCAGCAGCTATGTTGCCCTTTGACCCTTCTTCGAATTGTAGAATGCCGTTTTGGTCTTTGAGTGCAATAAGCTTGTTCTTGATTCTCTGGAACTTGACATAATTATGGAAGAATTTGGAATTTTGATCTCCAGCCTTGATCCATTCTTTTTTGCTTTTTTGTTTCCAAAAAACCTCTTCTTCTAAGAAGAAGGCTTTGATTTTGTAATTTAGTTTTCCAATTTTTCCAATATTTGGAACAAGTTTCCCCATCTCCTTGCCAAGTTCCTCTCGAGTTCTATCAATGTCTGCTCTGTTATTTGCTTTTGTTGTTTTCTTCCACTGAGCAAGTTTTCTCCTGCATCTAGTAAGCGTACCGAAAACATCACAGTGTTGAGAGAAATCAGCGGCCCTCCACTCGTTCTGGATGATCTCGATGTAGCTTTTTTTGTTAATCCACCTTTTATCAAAACAGAATCTTGGCCAGAATTTTGTGTCATCAGGGATAATCTTTGTGAGGATTGGTCTGTGATCAGAATCCATGATTGGCATATATTTTGTGTTAGACCTTGGGAAGTTCTGGAACCAATCCACGTTACCATAGCTGCGATCTAACCTGCATTGAATCCAGTGGTCGCCTCTGACTCCACACCATGAGAAATGGGAGCCAGAGCTTTCAATCTCCCTTAATCTACGGTTAGAGATGAAGGATTTAAATTTGAGAAATGAGCTCTCTTTCCTTGCAGGTCCCCCTAACTTATCCTTGTTGGAGGTAATTTCATTGAAGACGCCTATTAAGAGCCATGGAATGGGTCTGTTCTCTCCAAAAGATTGGATTTCTCTCCAAACTGCCTCTCTTTTGCTGACTATTGGGTGTCCATAGATGAAGGTGGCTGTGATTGTAAGATTACCAACTGAGAAGTCCACATCAATGTAGTTTTTGCAGTTTCTGTTGACTTTAAGGTTGAGATGATCCTTCCAGAAGAGATCTAGGCCCCCACTAAGCCCATTGGGATCTACTGTAAATAAATGGTCGTAGCCTGTCCATTTTTGTATATCTAGCATGTGTTGCAGAGTGTTCTTAGTTTCCATGAGGAACATTATGTCTGGAAAAAGGGTTTTCCTAAATTCCTTGAGACGTCGAACTGTCAGGGTGTTCCCCACTCCCTGAGAATTCCAACTTAGAACACTCATTGATCCCTTGGTGGCTTAAGGGGAGCCACCTGACCCACTTGATTGAACTCCATCTGTATTTCTTGGGTGTCTGCTTGCATTGACATGATTTTCTGTTTTTTGTTTGATCTATAAACCTTAGTAGCCTTCTCAGGAGGGGTCTCTTTGTTTTGAGATTCTTTCCTTATGTTGTTGGTGCCTTCAATTCTCAAAGGGACATTCCTAAAACTGTTCTTGTTTTCAGCATTGGCCATCAGGCTCGTCTCTGGTTCCATTGTTTCCGTACTGTAGTTTCTTTTTTGGATTCTCCTGTTGTGTATGGTTTTGCCTTGTATTTCCTCAATAGATTTCCTATCACTGTCTTTATCTCCATCTATTTGGACCTTCTCTTGGATTGCAGCTTCAGTATTCAAAGTCTCCTTTCTTATTCTGTTTTTCAGTTTGAGTGTAGAGTGTATTCCTTCATTGCTAAAAGAGCTCTCAGCTTCTTCCATTGGTGTCTTAATATTGATGTCAGAGCTTTCTCTTTGTTGCGAGGCTTGAAATTCACATTTAGCCTCACTGTGAGTTAATCTTTTACATAGGTTGCAGACATTTCTGACTCTTTCGAATTCCACTTTGGCTCTGATTATTTCTCCACAAGGGAGTCTGAATGTTCTTGAGCTTCTTATTGGGTTGTATGTGTTAAACACAATTTTAGCACATACAAAGTGATGTAGGTGAGTCTTATTGGGATCAAGATCAACCTCTAAGACATCACCTAGAGAGTTAGCAATGGCGTGAAAGAGATCCCAAGTAAAGAACTTAGCCGGGATCTCCGATATACGAACCCATATGGGGATATTGGTTAGTTTGTAATCACTAAAATCATTATCCAGCCTAGCTATGGTGAACGCCCACTTTTTGAAATTCCATAAGCTGTATTTTAACACCTCTTCTAAATCTTGTTCCGATTGAAATCGGAATATGAATGAGTCTTTCCCTAAAACCATTCCTAGCATTAATCTAGCAATATTCTGGGAGGAAGGGTTGAGTAATTTACCGATGATTGTTGGTTTATCTTGTGAGAGATTCCCGTAATCGCCGGTAATTGGAAGATCTATCGTTTCTTCATCCCTAATGTTGATGGATCTAAGACTTTCGAGAATCTGGGGATCCATCGGAGGGAGTTGTCAGATCTAGGCTGCAGTCTACAGGTTTTGAGTCGATGGTGTCTTCGCAAATTGAGGTGCCGATTTGAGAATGTTTGGGTTGAGCAAAACGATTTTCAGATGTCGACTGCAAGACCGGCGAGGATGTTGTCGGATCTAAGCTACGATCTTCAGAGTTTTGAGTCGATTGTGTCGACACAATTCAAGATGCCGATTTGGGAGCGTTTGGGTTGAGCTGAGCTGGTTTTCGGTTCTCGACGGTCAGACCAGCGAGAGTGTTGTCAGCAGGAGCTGAGAGAGAATCCCGTAACATAAATTAGTTTCCTTTATCTACTTGAATATCAATATCCAACGCTTTATTCTTTTATTGTTTAAATTTTATTTATAAGTTACTAGAAACGAAACCGTGCGTTTTATAGTTATTCAGTTATTCAATCCGTGCGTTGCCGCGCGGATACTCAAATTCTTTAAAAAATTTGTTTAAAATTATTTTAAATATTATGAAATTATAATTTTAATATATTATTAGTTTTTAACTTATATTATTAGATAATAAAGTAAAAATTAACCGTTAATAGTTGTTGATTCCTGAATTTTTTCTAAAATTTAACATATAATAATTTTATATTATTTTAAAAAAACTATACAACGATAAATGAATTGACACAATAAACAAAAAATATCTTTACAAAGAGATTTAGTATAAATTTTAGATTATATCTTTAACATAAAGTTACCATAAAAATTAAAGATAGTTAGAATTTTTTGAAATATTGACTTTTAGTTGATGTAAATATGATTATAACTTATATTCTCGTATGTAAAAATTAAATAATACTAAAGTTAACAATTAATAACCTCTCATTCACATAATAACATAAGTTTCTAACACATTAATAGAAAGATGTTTCAAAATTAATATTTTAATTTAAAAATGTATAGTACACACAAGATAATAAAGAGATATAACTATTAAGTCATAATGAATAAACACATGAAACAATAACTAATGTAAATTTTAAATATATTTTAACTGAAAAGATTCAACTTTATAAATGCAAAAAATATTAGTTAGAATTATTTGAATATCATGAAGATTTAACTTATTACAAAATAATTTCCATAAAAGAAAAAAAATACTTTTTAAGTAATTATTGAGGGAAAATATACAATTAATAATTTAAAGAATACTGAAAAAAAAAGAAAAAATTAGTTTGCAATTGCAAAAATGATTTGTGAGGAAAAAAAATTTTTTGGCATTGTAAGGAAAATTAATATAAATTTTTTTTCATTTCTTCTTCTTTTTATTTATAGATTTGTATTAATAATTAAATTTTTGATATTATTTATAATTGTCTTGAATCCATGAAATGAAAAAAAAATAACTAACTTTGAAGTAGTTATGACTTATGAGTGAAAAGACACAAACCTATGAAAATGAAAAGATAACAATACTTTGACTATCAAAAAAATCTAACGGATTTAAAATTATGTTCTACTTTGACAAAAAATTTAGGCATTAACAGTTATATAATGCTTAAGCAATTATAAAAATTATTGTTGTTATTGAAAAAGTAAATATTAAAAAGATAGTTTTTCAATTTGGAAAATATTTTCTTAATAATGTATTTTCTATATATATATATTAAATTGAATTAAGAAAATTTGGGTGGAACCTATATTGTTTAGAACCCTATAACAAATAAGAACACATAATTTAATTTTTAAAATAAATAATTATAGAGGGGGAAACCATTCAATTTCTTTCAAAATTGGAAAGGTTTTTATATTATTTCTTTTGTAAGAAGTTGATAATAATAATAACTATATTTGGTATTGATTTTGATTATTATTTAAGTGAATAGTATACTTCTAATCTATTATTTATCATTTTTAATATATTTTCATAATATGTGATATATTATTTTTATTACCTAAAACTCAATTTATATAAGTTCATCAAATCTCAAAACAAAATTGATAACTAAATTTGAAATTTTATATGGGATAAAAATAGATTTTAAAAGGTGTGATCATTTCTTAAAGAAATGTATCTAATAGTGGAAAGATGTAATGAAAAAACACAACCTTAGGAACCTTATTAATATGAGTTCATCTAATCCCAAAACAAAATCAATAACTAAATTTTAAATTATGAAGAGATTGCAAACCAACACTCACTAGAAGACAATTGTGAATTCATCAAAACCAATTTCAAAACAAATTTCTAAAGTGCACATAAAAATGTAATTAAAAAGATGTAATAAAAACTTACTATGTCAATTGCATTTCACCATAATTAAATAATCACAATACGAGACATGACTGAAGAAATTTAAAACAAAATTTGAAAAGTTTCCTGAGTTAAAAAAAATTATTAATGAAATTACTTATTTTAAAATAATAAAATTTTGTAAAATAAGTATAAAAGATTGAATATCTACATTCACTACAAAAATTGTGAATTAGCAAATTAATTGCAAAAACATATTTCTAAAGTGGATATAAATAAATTTCAAATGGTGTGATTGAAAAGATATAATGAAAATTTACAATTGTAAAATAAAAAATACAACCGTATGTCATATTTATTCAATAAAATATATTTGTTTTTAAATGAAAAATTATAAATGAAGAAACACAATTGTATATCGTATTTATTAAAATTGTTATTATATATAGATTCGGTAGAAATCAGAAAAAATAATCTTTATAAGTTACTCTGTAGAAATCAGATAAAATAATCTTAGTCATAAAGATGGAGAAGTGGTGGACAGGATCTGGAGATACATCCAAGTTTTTCAATGCACAATGAGACTTTTATAATTGTAGATTCCCTCGCCAGCACGGGTTAGAGGGACATCTGGCCGTCAGATCAGACTATTATAATTCCAATTAAAGTCAAAGTCTTTCAGAAGAACGTGATCCCCAAGGCAATGAATCAGGTTTCTGCATAAAAGACCAAAACAACCTCGAAGAATATCATTTATTGGGGATATTTTTGATATTTTATGTCTTAGTAGATTACTTTACGAATACCTAGCTCGCATCTGCATTTATACAAATAGTAGCTGGCGCAGCCTCCGTGATTCATTAGACTCTCTTCTCTTCATCTCTGATCGATTTTTGTTCTTCTCTTTCTCGATCTGTCAATTGTGCTTGTTGTTTACTCTATCAACCTCGGTACATATCATCACATTTGAATAAGAATGGCATCTCCGTTGTTTGGTCCACCAGAGCTCCGAGACCCCAACTCTCCCATCCCAAAACCCATCACAGTTTCTGGTCCCAGCGACCCATTCATGGACCTAATGGTCTCAAACTTCAACAAGTCAACCAGAGTCAACGTCTCTTCTCGTCAAATGGGTCACACCGAGAATAGATCGGCCACGTACCTCTCAGCAGGCAACCCCTGTCTCGACTTCTTCTTCCACGTTATTCCCAGCACACCCAAGGAATCAATAGAGCAGCGACTCCGCTCGGCTTGGGACCACGACGCCTTGACCACCCTCAAGCTTATCTGTAATCTTCGTGGAGTCCGTGGTACTGGAAAATCCGACAAGGAAGGGTTTTACACGGCTGCTTTGTGGCTCCACGGTTGTCATCCCAAAACACTAGCATGTAACCTCGAATCCCTCTCTAAATTTGGCTACTTTAAGGATTTTCCGGAGATTCTTTACCGGATTCTACAAGGCTCTGAAATCCGTAGGATCCAGAAATCAGAATGGAACCAGAGAAAAAGAGGAATCGGGAGAGCATCTGCATCTCAAGATAAAAGAGCTCCTTTCTCTGTTCGAGGTAGAAGATTCTCTTCTCGAGGTCGCGGAATGGGTCGTCGCAGTAATAAAAAGAAGCCAGCGGCGACGAGGGAGCTGAGGATAGAGCACGCAGAGAGGAAGAACCAAGCGGAGAAATTGAGAGCAAGTTTGGAACGGAAGCAAAAGAAGACTTCTTTGGGGAAGCAAGCATTTACTAGATATTCTCACGATCCAGACTATCGGTTTCTCCACGAACGCGTCTCCGATCTATTTGCAAATTTCCTTAAGAGAGATCTCGAGTTTTTGACATCCGGCGAAACAAACAAGATCTCTCTTGCGGCTAAATGGTGCCCGTCGATTGATTCTTCTTTCGACAAAGCAACTCTTCTTTGCGAAAGCATTGCTAGAAAAATCTTTACCCGTGAATCCTTTCCAGAATACGAAGGCGTTGAAGAAGCGCACTACGCGTACAGAATTCGTGATCGGCTACGGAAACAAGTTCTAGTTCCTCTCCGGAAAACTCTGCAACTCCCGGAGGTTTACATAGGAGCGAGAGATTGGGAATCTCTTCCGTACAATCGTGTGGCATCAGTGGCTATGAAGTCTTACAAAGAGATTTTCTTGAAACACGACGCAGAGAGATTTCAGAAATATTTGGAAGATGCTAGGTCGGGGAAAACAACTGTAGCCGCCGGTGCTCTCTTACCTCACGAGATAATTGGGAGTTTAGATGACGGAGACGGTGGACAAGTTGCTGAGCTTCAATGGAAACGAATGGTGGATGATCTGAGTAAGAAAGGTTCACTAACAAGTTGCATCGCTGTATCCGACGTGTCGGGATCAATGGAAGGTGTTCCAATGGAGGTATCTGTAGCGCTGGGTTTGCTCGTCTCTGAGTTATCGGAAGAGCCATGGAGAGGAAAGCTCATAACTTTCAGTGAAAATCCGGAATTGCAATTGGTGGAAGGAGACGACCTGAGAACGAAGACAGAGTTTGTGAGAAAAATGGAATGGGGAGCGAACACTGATTTCCAGAAAGTGTTTGATTTGATATTGAGAGTGGCGGTGGAAGGGAACTTGAAGCCGGAGAAGATGATTAAGAGGGTGTTTGTGTTCAGTGACATGGAATTCGATGAAGCGTCGTCTTCAAGAAATGGATGGGAAACAGATTATCAGGTGATTGTGAGGAAATACAGAGAGAAAGGGTACGGTGAAGTTGTGCCGGAGATTGTGTTTTGGAATTTGAGGGATTCAAGGTCAACTCCGGTGCTGGGAAAAGAGAAAGGAGTGGCGTTGGTGAGTGGCTTTTCGAAGAATTTGATCAAAGTGTTTTTGGATCATGACGGAGAGATTGATCCCATGACTGTCATGGAAGCTACCATATCCAAAAATGAGTATAACAACCTTGTCGTCATTGATTGATGCACAGACTTCGGGCTTTGTATTTCTTAATTATATGTTCCATTCATTTTTATTAAGCAATTTGGGCCCATAAATGTTCCCTCTTTTGAGAATCCCCGAATTATGACAAATATCAAAAACAAATCAAACAAATACCGAAACAAGGACTTAGCAAAAATTAACTTAATCTAAATCTTAGATATTAATCTTAGATATTAAAGTGGGAGACAAAGATTCATAACAACCTCTTAAAAATAAGATAAAATAGTTTTGTTACAGATTTTTAGTTCGGGCTTTGGGCTACTAGAACAATATCTCAAAAATAATATTCATATTATCAACATTGATTTAAGCATCAACTGAACACGGATCAAATCTCATGCTATAGGTTGGGTATAATCCTAATCTTACATATTAAAGTGGGAGACACTTTCATTTTGACCGTGTTATAAACTATATGATAAATTTTTATTTTTTTTGTCAATCTTACTATAGTTGGATCGACAAGGCCCGATCCGTAGTCGAAGCTCTAACTCTAAACTCTCTTCTTTCTTCTCTTTGCACTTGGGACAAATCGAACCATGGTGCCTAAGGATCTAAAGTGGCCACTACCACTGGGCCACCTGTCCTCGGCTAAACTATATGATAAAATTAACCTATGGTTCATTACAATCCTTAAAAATAGGTTTAAAGTAGATTTTGTAAAATATTTTTATACAAAGTGAATTTTGATTTAAAGTGAATTTGGCTTTGATTTCTCAGGTACACAGATTTAGGACACATTCTGGTATTTTATCGGGATCGGTTTATCTAATTTAGTATTTTGGTTATTTTAGGATAAGACTTATTCAAATATTCGTTTCATATAGAGTTTGGTTCGATATAGATTGAGTTCATATTTGAGTATTTTTTATACAAAAAATTCCAAAATTTAAAAAGATTTAATAGAAAAAATAAAAAAAAAGCAAGTGGCATTTAACCTAGTAGCACGCGGTAAGTCCACTAAGTGCATGCGCACTTGAACATACGGGGATCGAGTCTTGCCGCCTCTATTGTTCATGAACTTGGCTAATAAGCCGGCCAGTTGTGGTCCAATGTTGACAAAAAAAATCAAAAAACTAAAATTTGGTTCTTGATTTGGTTCAGGTTCGAGTCCATTTTTTTTGTCATACATTTAGGACCAATTTGAGTATTTTTCAGATTTGGTTTCTCTACTATATAAAGTTAAGTTACAAAAGTTATTAATCAGTGAGATTGTACAAAGTGCCGAATCCAATGATTAAAAATTATTATGTATTTATATATTTTTTTAAAAATATAATATCAAATCAGAATCCTATTATATAAAGTTTAGTTTCATAAGTCACAAATCAACGAGAATATTCCACATTTCAAATCCAACGATCAAAAATTATTCCGTATTTATATGTTTTAGAAAAGATAAAATCAAATCCTTTGATATAAAGTTGGGATCAAAACTTACTTATAAACGAGATTGTTCCACATGTCAAATTCAATGACCAAAACTTATTTCATATTTATATTTTATTAAAAATATAAAATAAAATCCTAATCCTATCTTATTATATAATAATGGATCTCAATGTTAGTCATTAACAGGATTATTTCACATGTTAAATCTAACGATCCTAAATTCTGTAGTATTTTTATGTATTCTAATATATATATTTTCTTAAATGTTTATATTTACCATAAAATATTTATTTCTATTTACAATACTAATTGTTAAATCTAACGATCCAAGAGTAGTTAACTAGAAACGAGTAAAGATGATTGCCGACTTGGTGTTCTTAATAGATTCGAGTATGCTAAAAAGTGGATCCCTTTTTCAAAAGATTGTGCTTCTATTTATAGTTCATAGAGGCAGTTTACATGTGTAGAAAATAAAGGAAAATTTACAATTGTCTTGATAAGACTAAATCTGTTAAGATTTGTGCTATATTTGTGGAAATTTTCCATTTCTTTGTTTTACTGACATGTCATCTAACTCCTCTTCAGGTTCGAAAAACCTTCCGAGACGAGACTTTTGCCGAGTCAAATATGTTATCCGAGTTGAAGACTTAGTGCTTGCAACCAAGTTGTTCTTTTGTATTCGACCTGTTGTTTTGGTGGACCAAAATAGGATCTCGGATCCACCTCCAACAATTCTCCCCCCCAGACTCGGAAAATTCTGGTGCCGAGTTTCCGAGTCGGAAGATTTTCTAACTTCCAGAATATTTGGTCCACGTGTTGGTTCGTGAGTGGGCTAGTCAAATAGTTGCCTCGGTTTCCCGCAAATCATCATTATTACCGCGTGGTATCGCTTTGATTACCCCCACTCAGTCATAATTACCGCTTGGCATCGTTTTGGCTTCCAGTAATTTTCTATAAATATTGTACTTCTTCTTCTTTTAGCATTCACTTTTCATCTTCGCAATCTGACTTAGCGATTTCTGACTTTGTTTCTTTCTTTCTTCCGACTTTAAAGTTTTTCAACTTTCTTCTAACTTTTTCTTCAACTCCTTCTCTTCTTCTTTTAAAAGATGGGTCTTGACGATTTTAAACTTCCAAATGTTGAAGCTGGTGTGAACTCCGCACTTGAAGGTTTAAATGCTTGATCTTCTAAAGGGCCTTCTAGGGCTTCTAAGCCCTCAGTTGCTATATCTCAGGATATTGTAGAAGTCCTTTCTAGGTCTGGTCGCAGAGATTCGTAACCTGCAAAAAAGGTGAGGGCTAATCCACCGTTGAGGGTTGGTTCTCCAAGAGTAGGTGGTAGGGGTGGTTTTGCGGGTACTTCTCGTGGAAGGGGTAGGGGTATCCCCGACTTCTATTTCACCCATAACCACACTAGTCCTCATTCGATTTTGGACTTCCGGTCGGACTGAGCTGGCTTAATGAGCCATATTAGGACCTCGCTAGAGCACCTCCCCTCCCCAGATCAGATGAAGAATTGTGCGGATTACGAAAAGGCTTCTTATTTGTTGTTCCGGGTACGTGTTAACTACTAACTATCGCTTCATGTTATTAATTTGCTTCTGATTTCTAATTGTTGTTTTTCCAATGTCTTTGCAGTTTATCGCTTACTTGAACAACATCATGTTGGAATGGGAGATGTCTATTGCCAACCTGGAAAGCGGTTCTCGGAGAAATTTGTCCACCCGAGTTACTGGGGAATATCTAGAAGTGGTGAAACTTTGGTCTGAACTCTCTGTTGCCAAGGAAGAACTCGTTCGTGTCAAGGACGAGTTGAGGCTGGAGCGCAAAAATGTCCTCAAGTCGGTGGCACAGAATCTAGCTCTGTTAGAGTTGCTTGATTATGTCGACTCTGATCATGGTGCCTCCCTCAAGTCTGCTGCAAAGGCTGTCGACGAGGTTCTGAAGTTGCGAGCCAAGTTGGACTCCATGAGGGGGGAACTTTGATTCTCGCCTCGTTAGAAGTTGACTTCTCAGAACTTGAGGGTTTTCAAGGTTCTTCATAAACAACTGTCTGACCGTTTTGGCCAAATTGCTGCTCGATTTAATGACCTAGATAGGAACCTTGAGGCTCATTTGTCGTACGCCCAATATCTTGGGTCAACAAACATTCTCCAGTGTTTGTCTGCTTAGGGAATCAACATCGGTTTTTAGGTCACCGACTTGATGACCACCAAGATGGAGGAGTTTAAGGGCCTCGTCAATAGGGAGGTCTTGGCGCCCCTGTATCTGGGAGATTTGGTCATCCCCCATTTTTGAGGCAGGAAAAGCTTCCAATGCTGGTGAAAGTAGACTCACAGAAGCACCATAATTTTTTGGGCTTTGTCGTAGTCTTTACTTTGTAGTCGCCGCTTGGCTTTTTGAAAATTGTGCATAGTTTTTTATAATCGGTACTTTCGTTGTAAATATTTTCCTGAATAAATGAAACATCATTGGTTGTTATGAAGTTTTATATTTGATTATGAATTTTATGATAAATTCATTTAATTGATTGACATGTTGTTCTACGAATTCCAGTTCCCGAAATCCTTTTCTTGTTTTGCTTGTTTAGTCAAATTTCTTCCCGTGTTTAGAGAGTTTGATCTCGCTTTAGCTTAGGAAGAGAACTTTTGTTATGCAGCTTTCAAAGCTGAGATTTGAAGACTCAATTTAATTTTAAAGAAGTTCAGACTCGAAAACTATATTTGTAAAATTTTGTCTAAGGAATATCCGATTATCTGCACAGAAATCATGTTCTGTCTTTTTTGAGACTTTACTCTCGTAATTTTGTACAAAGCTATGCTTTCTCTTCTGAGAGAAGTTAATTTCGGCAGATCTGTACAAAGCTATACTTTGTCTGAGAACTAATCTCGTAAGTCTGTACGGAAGTATATTCCATCGTTTTGCGAGAGGTTGATCTTGTTAAATTTATACAAAGCTATGCTTTGTCTTTTGACGAGAACTGATCTTGTAAGTCTCTACGAAACTATGTTCCATTGTTTTGCGAGAAGCTAATCTCGTTAAATCTGTACAAAGCTATGCTTTGCCTTTTGATGAGAACTGATCTGGTAAGTTTTCCAAGGAGTTAGTCTCGTAGCAGTCAAGAATTGTTTGTGGATTTGAATTAGGAATGAGAATAAGATTCTCATTTAAGTTTTTTGAGGTTATACTCGGCGAGTTTCAGAACTCAGCTGTAAGGATAAGGACTAGGTTTTTATCAGAGATTCTTGAGATTAGACTTGATGAAGTTTGAGAGTTGAACAAGTTTTTCAAGCAAAGACGTAGTTCTCAGTACATAACTAAGTAAATAGAGATGCATTAAGTAACATATCTAATTTGCTAAAATGAATTATGATCTGTTATCTGTCATGATCTCGTAAAGTTGACCATGTTGGCGCGCAGATGATATTTTTCCACAGGAATTTGATTACGTCCTTGTCTTTAATCTGAGAGTAAGCCTCTGCTTTAAATCTCTTTGGGAAATAGTCTGTCATGACAAGCATAAATCTCTTTTGCCGTGATGCTGGTAATGGTCTGACTATATCCATTGCACATCGCATAAATGGATAAGGCATGATTGCTGAGGTCAGCTCTTCGGTTGGAGTGTGAATGATGTGTTGTGTCTCTCACATTTATCACACTTAGCAGTATATTGAGCACAATCCTTTGCCATAGTCAGCCAATAGTAATCGAGTGTTCTAATCTTCTAAACGAGTGTTCTTCCGCCGTTGTGGTTTCCACCCACTCTATCATGTGTCTTTTTGATGATCTTTTCAACTTCACTGCCGTGAACGTAAGTGACTAATACTCTGTTCAAACTTCTTCGTTAAAGCTTTTTGCCGACGTGGGCCTAGGAAGTGCACTTGGCTTTCAGTTTGTGAGCTGCCCATCTATCCTCCAGTGTTTCGCCATCTAGGATGTATGCGAGGATCTCGTCTCGGAAATCCACCTTTGGTTTGCCAATTTGTTCAGAGTCTGCCATCTCGGAATCTGACTCTTCTTGAGCATTGTTTATGGCTGAGACGAGCTCAAGATCTCCTTTTGGTAAGCTTATACTCGGATAATCTATACTTTCTACTGGTATTATTCGTTTCTGAATGGGGTCTGTTGTTGACGCAAGGGCTGCTAGAGCGTAGGTAAAGATGTTCTCAGATCTTGAGATTTTGATTTGAATCCTATGTCCTTGATTATATCCTTAATGACCTTGAGATATGCTTCCATTCAATCATTTTTTATGTCATATACCTCGTTAACCTGGTTAAAAATGAGTTGGGAGTCGAAATAGCAATCAATGTCAGTTGCTTCGACTTCCTTGGCTAGCTTTATCCCTGCAATTAATGCTTCGCATTCTGCTTCATTGTTGGAAGCCGGGAACGCAAGTCAGAATGACTGCTCTAGGATTTCTCTTGTCGGGCTCTCTAGTCGGATGCCAACTCTTGAGCCGTGCTGTAATGAAGATCCGTCCACATATATCTTCCATGTGTGATCTTAGACCGACTCTAGAGGTTCTAGATCAGGGGATAGTTCAATTAAGAAGTCAGCTAGTACTTGTGATTTCACACTCTTTTGTCCTTTGAATTTAATGTCGTAGTCGCTCAACTCGATCACCCACTTAATCAATTGCCCTGGCTGGTTTGGAGTATGCAAAATTGTTAGTAGTGGAGGATTTGTTTACACTATAACAGTATGCGATTAGAAGTATGGTCATAACTTCCTTGCCAAAGTGACTACTGCTAGCGCGAGTTATTTCATAGTCGGGTATCTAGACTCGGCTCCGTCCAATGACTTGCTGATGTAGAAGATTGGGTAGTGAGTTTTTCTATCATCTCGAACTAGTAAGCTACTTACAGCTGAGGTAGAAACCGCGATGTATAAATACAATGGTTCTCTGTTTTCTGGTTTTGGAAGGACAGCGATGTTAAAAGGTACTCTTCAACTTGGAGAAAGCCTTTTCGCAAGTGTCATTCCACTTGAATTCTTTGTTTCCCCACAACAAATTGTAGAATGGGAGACACTTGTCTGTTGAGCGCGATATGCGGACGCTATACAGCTTGTTAGCCTTTGTACGTCTCATTTTTTTTGGAGAAGACAACCCATGGATTATCGTGACTTGTTTTGCATTACCCTTGATTCCTCTTTAAGTGACTATGTATCCAAGGAACTCTCCTGAGGTAACCCCGAAGGTTCATTTTATCGGGTTGAACTACATGTGATACTCGTTCAGGGTTTGGAAGCAATAAGCTAAGTAATCAACATGATCTTTTGCTTTTAGCAATTTGACCAGCATGTCGTCTATGTAAACTTCCATCGTTTGCTCGAGTTAATTGGTAAACATTTTGTTTACTAGCCGCTGATAGGTTGCTCCTACATTTTTTAACCTGAACGGCAAGACTTTATAACAATAAGTTTCTCGCTCCATGATGAACGATGTTTTCTCCATGTCGTCAGGATGCATCCGAGTCAGGTTGTATCCTGATAAAGTGTCCATAAACAAAAGAAGTTCATTTCACACGGTTGCCTTGATAATTCGGTCAAGATTTGGCAATGGAAATTTGTATTTCAGACAAGCTTTATTCAGATTGGTAAAGTCCATGCAGAATCGCCATCTTCCGTTCTTTTTCATGACAACTACCAGGTTGGCTAGCCATTCGGGATATTAAACTTTGGTGATGGACCCGATTTCAATTAGCTTCTTGACTTCATCGATTACAGCCTTCGTCCTCTCCGGCCCGAGCTTCATTCTTTTTGCTTGATTGGCTTGTATGTCGCGGAGATATTCAACTTGCAATCGCCAGACTAATTCCACACATGTCACTCGATGCTGATGCGAATGTTGTCTCATTATTTTCTAGTAGTTAGATCAATTTTTCTTTGATCGGCTAGCTCAAGTCAATTCTGATGTTGACACATTTTGATGAGTTTTTCAAATCAATATTGACGAGTTCCACAGTTGACTGGTCTGGCTTCTCTGGAGCAGGCGGTTCAGATAATGCTTTGCTTCCCATGGTTGTCGTGATCATGCACGTCTTGTTTCACAATTTCAGCTTCGCGATGAAGCAAGTTCTAGACATCTTCTGGTCTACTATAAGTGTGTAGACTCCTTTATTCGTTTGGATTTCAACACATTGATGATAGCTTGATGGAACAGCTTTCATCGTATGTATCCACGGTGTTCCTAGGATCATGTTATAGATAGGCGGTTTTTCTAAGATGAGTAGATTGATCCATCTCGTAATTCCGACAACTCGAATTACTAGTTTTAGTGTTTTGATTATGTTGATTGTGCTTTGATCAAACTCAGTCAAACTCATGTCCACAGGTTTGAGCTGTACGTCTCGTAGTGCCATTTTATCCAAAGTCTCTTTGAATATCAAATCTACTGAACTCCCAGTATCGATGAGAATTTGTGAAACATTACAGTCGGCAACTTGAAGTTTGACAACTATGGGTTCATTGTACAAAAAGCTAACTCCTTTACTATCTTATGTGGTAAAAGTTATCTCCGAGTCTACTACGTGCATACACTACCCTTGGGGTTCTTGATTAACTGAAGCAACGATTCTTCATTTGTATTTCATGATTGAATGGATGGTGTCATAAGAGAATCATTGTACACCCGTGATTACACCGACAACAACTCGCACATCGCCAGACTCATCATTGTCCTTGATCAGTTTTTGTCCTTTAGTCGCTTTCAAAGTATCATTCTTTGGGTTTGCTGTCTTGAAGGTGGCTTCTCGCAGCTCGAGTTCTTTCCACCTTTATGCTTTGAACTTTTGAGTTTCTTCTTTGGAGACTTCTAACTCTTCCTTGCTGTATTTCACAGAAAGGAATTCTTGCAATTGATTGCATTTTGAAGTCAAATGATCTGCTTTCTTGTGGAACTTGCAGTATTCGTTCCTGTTGTAGGTGTTTTTGAATGACTTACCATAGGGCTGCTACTCTCTCCGACTTGAAAAGCTGTTGCCGAGTTTGATTTTCCTCTGCTGTGCTATCTCGGCTCATGGTACCCTTCTCTCGGCTGCGCTGCATGTCTTGATTTTGTGAAAGGATTTGCTTCTCTTCTACGTAATCTGCATGCCTCGCTGCTCTGCAAAATGCGTCCAAGTTCGTATTGGGCCTGTTCACAAAAAGGTCCTGTTTGAGTGTCTATCGGTAACCATTCTAGTTCTGAGAGCTTCAATGGCCATGTCGTCACTAACTTTAGCTTTTGTCAGGATCTTCTTGAAGTGTCAGAGGTATGACTTCAAGGACTTGTCAAAACCTTGTCTTAAGGATGTCAATTCGGCGATTGAGGTATCCTGGTTGACGAATAAGTCATATTGCTTCATAAACAACTCGGCAAGTTGATTGAAGCTTTTGATTGACCCAGCTGGCAACTTGGTGAACCATACCAAGGCATCATCAATCAAATTCTCAGCAAAGTGCTAACAGAAGGCCGCGTCTTCATTGTCCTTAGTGTAGTTCGTCCCATTCATCATGATGTTGAAGGTGCTCATGAACTCCACTAGATCTGTGTTCCCATCATAAGAAAGGCATCAAAGTCGTAACCCTCTATTTACCGAGACTTTCCGTAATCTAGATGCAAATGGCGAGTTTTGCGCTTGAGCTAGGATCGTTCCCATCTCAGGTGTCGAGCTGGTAGCTTAATGGAATTTTGACCTCATGTCGTCCATCATCTTCAATACGGTTGCAGCATCTAGAGTTGTTAGGGCATGGTGTTTGGGCATGCTCTGCATTGTAGAGTGATCCTGTACCGAGGTATTCACTGGCTATGGACTCCATATTCCTCTGAATATGTTTCTTTGAATGCTGGCTAGTGCTTCTCCACACGGCATGTTGGCCTGTATTGCCAAGAGACTACTCTTGTTTAAACAAGATTCGAGCCTGTCGAATCTTTCCGCGTCGCTTCAATCGGAAGCCTCGTATTTTGTGATCAAGTTGCACACTAGGGTCCCGAGTGTCAGTGATCTCGATGGTGGTGGTGGAAGATCAGTATCTTTATGAGTTTCTTGTTGGTTCTCCTCCTGAGACCGAGTTGAATTCATAGTTGAATCGTTTGTCAGGTTGATGTGCTCTTGTGGGTGAGAATCCCTCTGTTCAAGTGAGTTGATGGTGGTTTCCCCTTCAACCATCCTTCTTTTCTCAAAACTTTTCTCTTGCTTGTGTGAAGATGTCCTTTGATATCTTACCCACAGACGCCGCCAACTGTCGGAACCGGTTCTAGCACAAGTAGTACTTAGAATCAAGGTTCCTGATCAAAAGAATGGGAGAGAATGGCAAGGAAACTTGTTAGTTGGACTGGAGCAAGAGAAGTTAACTAGAAACGAGTAAAAATATTTGCCAACTTGGTGTTCTTATTAGATTCGAGTATGAAAGCGGATCCCTTTTTCGAAGGATTGTGCCTTTATTTATAGTTCATAGAGGCGGTTACATGTGTAGAAAATAAATGAAGATTTACAATTGTCTTGATCAGACTAAATCTGTTAAGATTCGTGCTAGATTTATGGATATTTTCCATGTCGGAACACGAAAATTTCTATTTCTTTGTTTTGCTCATGTGTCATCCAACTTCTCTTCAGGTTTAAAGAACCTTCTGGACGAGACTTTTGTCGAGTTGAATACGTTATCCGAGTTGAAGACTTAGTGCTTGCAACCGGGTTGTTCTTTTGTATTCGACCCATTGTTTTCAGTGGACCAAAGTAGGATCTCGGATCCACCTCCAATAATTATCCACCTTCCAAGACTCAAAAAATTCTAGTACCGAATTTCTGAGTCGTAAGGTTTTCCAACTTCTAGAATCTTCGGTCCACATGTCAGTTTGTGAGTGGGCTAGTCAAACACTCGCCTCGCTTTCCCAAAAAAATATCATTATTACTGCGTGGCGTCGCTTTGATTACCCCCACTCTGTCATAATTACCGCTTGGCGTCGTTTTGATTTCTGGTAATTTTATATAAATACCGCACTTCTTCTTCTTTTACCATTCACTTTTCATCATTACAATATGACTTAGCAACTTCCGAATTTGCTTCTTTCTTTCTTCCAACTTTAAAGTTTTTCAAATATCTTCGAACTTATCCTTTAACTCCTTCTCTTCTTCTTTTAAAAGATGGGTCTTGACGATTTTAAACTTTCAAATGTTGAAGTCGGTGTGAACTCTACGCTTAAATATTTAAATGCTCGATCTTCTAGACGGCATTCTAGGGTTTTTAAGCCTTCAGTTTCTCTGTCTCGGGACATTGTAGAAGTCCCTTCTAGGTCTAGTTGCGGAGATTCACGACCTGTAAAAAAGGCGAGGGCTGATCCACCGTTGAGGGTTGGTTCTCCGAGAGGAGATGATAGGAGTGGTTCTATGGTTATTTCTCGTGGAAGAGGTAGGGGTATCCCTGACTTCCATATCACCCATAACCACACTAGTCCTCGTTCGATTGTGGATTCCGATCGGAGTGAGCTGGCTTAATGAGCCAGATTAGGACTTTGTTAGAGCACCTCCCCTCCCCGGATCAAATGAAGGACTGTGACGAGTACAAAGAGGCTTCCTATTTGCTGTTCCGAGTACGTGTTAACTTCTAATTGTCGCATCGTGTTATTAATTTTCTTTGATTTCTAACTATTGGTTTCTGATGTCTTTGCAATTTATCGCTTTCCTGAACAGCATCACGTTGGAACGCGAGAAGTCCGTTGCCAACCTGAAAAGTGGTTCTCAGAGGAACTCATCCACCCGAGTTGCTGGGGATTATCTAAAAGTGGTGGAACTTCGATCTGAACTCTCTGCTGTCAAGGAAGAATTCGTTCATGTAAAGGACGAGTTGAGACTGGAATGCGAAAATGTCCTCAAGTTGGTGGCATAGAATGAGGCTCTGTCAGAGTCACTTGATTGTGCCAACTCTGATCGTGGTGTCACCTTCAAGTCTGCTGAGAAGGCTGCCAATGAGGTTCTGAAGTTGTGAGCCGAGTTAGACTCGGTGAGGGGGGATTTTGATTCTCGACTCTGTCAAGCCTTGACTGTTAAGAACTTAAGGGTTTTCAAGGTTCTTCGTGAACAATTATCTGGCTGTTTAGGCTAAATTGCTGCTCGGTTTAATGACCTAGATAAGAACCTTGAGGCCCATTTGTCGTACGCCCAATATCTTGGGCAACAAACGTTCTCCAGTGCTTGCCTGCTTGGGTAATCGACTTCCCTTCTGTTGTCACCGTCTTGATGACTGCCAAGATGGAGGAGTTTAAGGGCTTTGTTATTAGGGAGGTCTTGACGCCGCTGCTTCCAGGAGACTTGGTCGTCCCCATGTTTTAGGCAGGAGAAGCTTCTAACGCTGGTGAATGTAGACTCACATAACTGCCGTGATTTTTTGGGCTTTGAGGTAGTCTTTACTGTGTAGTCGCCGCTTGGCTTTTTGAAAATTGTGCATACTTTTTCGTAATCGGTACTTTCCTTTGTAAATATTTTCCTAAATAAATGAAACATCATTGGTTATGAAGTTTTATATTCGATTATGAATTTAATGAAAAATTTGTTTAATTGATTGACTTGTCATTCTACGAATTCCAGTTCCCAAAATCTTTTTCTTGTTTTGCGTGTTTAGTCAAGTTTCTTCCCGCGTTTAGAGAGTTTGATCTCGTTTTAGCTTAGGAAGAGAACTCTTGTTATGTGACTTTTAAAGCTGAGATTTTAAGACTCAGTTTAAGTTTAAAGAAGTATGGACTCGGAAATTATATTTGTTAAATTTTGTCAAAGGAATTTCCGATTATCTGCACAGAAATCATGTTCTTTCTTTGTTTGAGACTTTCATCTCGTAGTTCTGTACAAAGCTATGCTTTGTCATTCTGAGAGAAGTTAATCTTGGCAAATCTGTACAAAGGTATGCTTTGTCTGAGAACTGATCTCATAAGTCTGTTCAGAACTATATTCCATCGTTTTGTGAGAATTTAATCTTGTTAAATTTGTACAAAGCTATGCTTTGTCTTTTGACGAGAACTGATCTTGTAAGCTATACGGAACTATGTTCCAGCGTTTTGTGAGAAGCTAATCTCGTTATATCTATACAAAGATATTCTTTGCCTTTTGACGAGAACAGATCTTGTAAGTGTTTCAAGGAGTTAGTCTCGTAACTGTCAAGAACTATTTTTAGATTTGAATTAGGAGTGAGAATTAGATTCTCATTTAAGTTTTTTGAGGTTATATTCGGCAAGTTTAGAACTCGGTTGTAAGGATAAGAACTAGGCCTTTATCAGAGATTCTCGAGATTACACTCGGTGAAGTTTGAGATTTGGAAGAGTTTTTCGAGATTTAAAGACTCGGCTAAAAGATGGATTGCGTTTGATTTTGAGAGAATTATCTCGACTTGTAGCCTTAGTGACTATAGGGTGTAACCCATTTTTATTTGAGTGCCGACTAGGGGGCTTACAAAATTTTTATATAGTTCTAGTTGGACCCGAAGGCTACCTACGTACCCCAAAAGGATCAAGCCAAGACGTAGTTCTCAGTACATAATTAAGTAAATAGAGATGCATTAAGTAACACATCTAATTTGCCGAGATGAATTGTGATTCGTTATCTATCACGATTTCGTAAGGTAGACCATGTCGACAGATGATATTTTTCCATAAAAATTTGATCACGTCCTTGTCCTTAATCTGAGAGTTAGCCTCTGCTTCGACCCACTTCGAGAAATAGTCTATCATGACAAGCATGAATCTCTTTTGTCGTGATGATGGTAATAGTCTAACTATATCCATTGCACATCGCATAAATGGATAAGGCATGATTGCTGAGGTCAGCTCCTCGGTTAGATCGTGAATGATGTGCCCGTTTCTCTGACTTTTGTCACACTTAGCAATATATTGAGCACAATCTTTTGGCATAGTTGGCCAATAGTAAACGAGTGTTCTGAAATTCTGAACAAAAATTCTTTCGCTGTTGAGGTTTCCACCCGCTCTATTATGTGTCTTTTTGATGATCTCGTTAACTTCACTATTGTGAACGCATGTGAGTAATACTCCGTTTAAACTTCTTTGGTAAAGCTTTTCACCGACTTGGATGTAGGATGCACATTTGGCTTTGAGATGGCGAGCTGTCCATCTATCCTCTGGTGTTTCGCCTTCTAGGATGTATGCAAGGATCTCGTCTCGCCAATCCAACTTTGGTTTACCGATTTGTTCAGTGTCTGCCATCTCAGAATCCAAATCTTCTTGAGCATCTTCTACGGCTGAGATGAGCTCGAGATCTCCTTTTGGTAAGCTTAAATTCAAACGATCTATACTTTCTACTGGTATTATTCGTCCCTGAATGGGATCTGTTATTGACGCGGGGGCTGTTAGAGCATCGGCAGAGGTGTTCTCGGATCTTGAAATTTTGTTGATTTTGAACCTTATGTTCTTGATTATATCCTTAACGACCTTGAGATAAGCTTTATTCGATCATTCTCCGTGTCATAACCTCCGTTAACCTGGTTAACAACAAGTTGGGAGTCGCATTAGCAATCTATGTTGGTTGCTCCGACTTCCTTAGCTACCTTTATCCCTGAAATTAATGCTTTGTATTCTGCTTCGTTGTTGGAAGCCAAGAATGCAAGTCAGAATGACTGCTCTAGGATTTCTCCTGTTGGGTTCTCTAGTCGGATGCCAACTCTAGTCGAATGCCAACTATTGAGCCGTTAACACTATAATGGTATGAAACTAGAATTATGGTTGTAACTTCCTTGCCAAAGTGACTACTGCTAGCACGAGTTTCTCTGTATTCGGGTATCTGGACTTGGTTCCGTCCAACAACTTGCTGATGTAGAAGATTGGTTACTGTGTTCCTCTGTCATCTCAAACTAGTAAGCCACTTACCGCTGAGGTAGAAACCGCGATGTACAAATACAATGGTTCTCTGTTTTCTAGTTTTGCAAGGATCGGCGGTGTTAAAAGGTACTCTTTCAACTTGGAGAAAGCCTTTTCGCAAGTTTCATCTCACTTGAATTTTGTGTTTCCCCGCAGCAAATTGTATAATGGGAGACACTTGTCTGTTGAGCGCGATATAAAGCAGTTCAAGGCTGCTATACGGCCTGTCAACCTTTGTACTTCTTGTTTTTATTTGGAGAAGGCAACTCTTGGATTACCGTGACATGTTTGAGATTAGCCTTGATTCCTCTTTGAGTGACTATGTATCTGAGGAACTCTCTTAAGGTAACTTCAAAGGTGCACTTTAATGGGTTAAGCTTCATCTGATACTTGTTCAGGATTTGGAAGCAACGAGCTAAGTGATCGAGATGATCTTTTGGTTTTAGCAATTTGACCAACATATTGTCCTAGTAAATTTCCATTGTTTGCCCGAGTTGATCGGCAAACATTTTGTTTACTAGCTGCTGATAGGTTGCTCCTACATTCTTCATCCCGAATGGCAGGACTTTGTAACAATAAGTTCCTCACTCTGTAATGAACGAGTTTTCTCCATGTCGTCAGGATGCATCTGAATCTGGTTGTATCCTGAGAAATCGTCCATAAACGAAAGAAATTCATTCCCCACGGTTGCCTCGACAATTTGGTTAATATTCGGCAATAAGAAGCTATATTTTGGATAAGCTTTATTCATATCGGTAAAGTCCATGCAGACTCGCCATCTTCCGTTCTTTTTCGGAATGACTACCAGGTTGGCTAGCCATTCAGGATATCGAACTTTGGTGATAGACCCGATTTAAATTAGCTTCTTGAACTCATCGATTACGGCCTTCGTTCTCTCTGGCCCAGGCTTCCTTCTTTTTTGCTTGATTGACTTGGATGTCGAGTCGATATTCAACTTGCAATTACTGGACTAATTCCAGGCATGTCACTCGCTGTCCATGCGAATGTTGTCAGATTCTTTTCCAGTAGTTGTATTAATTTGTCTTTGATCGGCTTGCTCAAGTCGATTCTGATGTTGATGCATTTTGATGAGTCTGTCAAATTAATATTGACGAGTTCTACAGTTGACTGGTCCGACTTCTCGGGAGCTGGTGGTTCAGATAATGCTTTGCTTTCCACGGTTGTTGTGATCATGCACGTCTTGTTTTACAATTTGAGCTCGGCAATGAAGCAAGTTCTAGACATCTTGTGGTCTCCTTTAAGTGTGTAGACTCCTTCATTCGTTGGGATTTTAACACATTGATGATAGTTTGATGGAATAACTTTTATCGTATGTAACCACGGTGTTCCAAGTATCATGTTGTAGATCGGCAGTTTGTCTACGACAAGTAGCTTGATCCATCTCATGATTTCAACAACTCGGACTGCTAGTTTCACTGTTTTGATTGCGTTGATTGTGCTTCCATAAAACGCGGTAAAACTCCTGTCCACAGGTTTAAGCTGTACGTCCGATAGCACCATTTTATACAAAGTCTCTTTGAATATCAAATCTACTAAACACCCACTATCAATGAGAATTTGTGAAACATCGCATTCGGCAACTCGGAGTTTGACGACAATGGGATCATTATGCGGAAAGCTGACTCCTTTAATATCTTTGGCGGTAAAAGTTATCGCCGAGTCTACTACATGCATACACTCCCTTTGGGGTTCCTGATTGACTAAAGAAACAATTCTATGTTCGTATTACTTGATCAAACGGATGGTGTCGTCACAGAACTGTAGTCCACCCTTGACTACACCGATAACAACTTGCGGATCGCTAGACACATTATTATCCCCAAACGGTTTTTGTCACTTAGTCGCTTTTGAAGTATCATTCTTTGGGTTTGCCGTCTTGAAGGCGGCTTCTCGCAGCTTGGCTTCTTTCCGCTTTTGTGCTTTGAAATTTTGAATTTCTTCTTTGGAGACTTCTAACTCTCCCTTGTTGTATTTCACGGTAAGTAATTCTTGTAACTTTTACACTTTGATGTTGAATGACCTGCTTTCTTGTGGAACTCGCAGTATTTGTTCTTGTTGTAGGTGTTGTTGAATGACCTACCATGGGGGCTGCTATTCTCCCGGACTTGAAAAGTTGTTGCCGAGTTTACTTTTCCTCTATTGTGCTGTCTCGGCTCATAGTGCCCTTCTCTCGGCTCTTTTGTTGCCGAGTTGCGCTGCACGTCTTGATTTTGTGAGAGGATTTGCTTCTCCTCTACGTAATCTGCATGCCTTGCTACTCTACAAAGGGCGTCCGAGATTGTATTGAGCCTGCTCACAAAAAAGTCCTGTTCGAGTGTCTCATCGGTAAGCATTCCAGTTCAGAGAGCTTCAATGGCCATGTTGTCACTGCTTTTGTTAGGATCTTCTAAAAGCATCTGAGGTGTACTTCAAGGACTCGTCAAAACCTTTCCTTAAGGATCTCGATTCAGCGGTTGAGGTATCCTGGTTGATGAAGGCATATTGCTTCATAAATAACTTGACAAGTTGATTGAAGCTTTCGATTGACCCGACTAGCAACTTGGTGAACTATACCAAGGTGTCACTGATCAAATCCTCAGCAAAATGCTGACAGTAAGCTGCATTTTCATTCTCTATGGTGTAGTTCGAAGGTGCTCATAAACTCCACTGGATCCGTGTTCCCATCGTAAGAAGGGCATCGAAGTTGTAACTCTCTATTCACCAAGACTCTTCATAATCCCGGTGTGAATAGCGAGTTTGCGCTTGAGCTAGGATCCTTCCTATCTCGGGTGCCGAGCTGGTAGCTTGATGGAGTTTTGACCTCATGTCGTCCATCATCTTCAATACGGTCGCAGCATCCAAAGTTGTTGGGGCATGCTGTTTGAGCATGCTCTGCATTGTAGAGTGATCCTGTACCAAGATATTCACCGGCCGTGAACTCGGTATTCCTCCGAATAGGTGTCTTTGAATGTTGGCCAGTGCTTCTCCACACTGTCTGTTGGCGTGTAGCCGGGAGACTACTCTCATATAAATGAGATTCAAGCCTATCAAATCTTTCTATGTTGCTTCGGCCAGAAGCTTCGTGTTGCGTGATCAGGTTGGGCACGAGGGTCCCGTGTGTTGGTGATCCTGGTGGTGCTGGTGGAAGATCAGTATCTTCACGAGTTTCTTCTCGGTTCTCCTCCTGAGTCCGAGTTGAATTAAGAGTTGAACCGTTTATCAGGTCGATGTGCTCTTGAGGGTGAGAATCCCTCCGTTGCAGTGAGCTGATGGTGGTTTCACCTTCAACCATCCTTCTTTTCTCAGAATTTTTCTCTTGCTTTTCTGAAGATGTCCTTTGATATCTTTCCCACAGACGGTGCCAACTGTTGGAACTGATTCTAACACAAGTAGTACTTAGAATCAAGGTTCTTGATCAAAAGAGTGGGAGAGAATGGGCAAGAACATTTGTAAGTTGGATTGGGCAAGAGTAGTTAACTAGAAACAAGCCTTTGGAAAATGCACTCGGTCGATAACCAACTCAATCAAATGATAGGCCTCTTAATGCAAATTTCTGATATATGCACATTAGCAAATTAAGACCATATGTATTTGGAGTATTTAATAGGGTCTTTTTTTGTTAGTATTGGGGCATAACTAACTGGGCTATTAATCAAATTCTTGCATAATGCAGGCGGTAGAACTCGATCCCTAGACATGCAAGTGCACCTGGCTTTAGTAAACTTATCACATGTCACAAGGCTAAAGGTCACTTGCAATAGAATATATAATCAATAAAATAATATAAAAAATAAAAAAAAACTATTAAAATTATTGAAAGACTCTCATTTTGAGAGATTTTAAAAAATTGTTCTCAAACTCTCTTTTCTACACCATTTTACTATATGATTAATTCTTCAGAAAAAATTAGTTAATCAAATCCATAATAGTTTTAAATGTTAACTATTTTGTTTATATATTATTATTTTTAAATTTTGATATATCTATAAATCATAAAATAAAATTATCTATCTTCAAAATCCACTATGCATACTTTTAGTTTATATATTATAATTATTTATATTTTAATTATATTTAATAAAATAAAAATATAATATGTAGATAAATACTGAAAGATCATGTTTGTCCATTGGAGTCTTTTTTTGTAGACTTCATTTACTTAACTCTATTTATTTATATTCCAATGCATCTGTTACATATTATGTTTGCATCCTTTCATATCATTTCCAACAATTAGAACCTTAAATGGAGTTCTTAACATTTTTTTAATATAAATAATAATTTGTTCAAAGCTAAGAACTTTATCATAAGTTTTAAATTTTTTGAGACTCCAATGGTAGAACCCCCACTTAGGGATCCTAAGTTTTTTTTTTGAACGTAATAGTGTTAAAATTGGAGAAAAAAGAGTGTGTTTGGAAGAGTGGTAAACTTCAGACAAGCAAAACAGCTGGTCCTAGACTAAGAGTTTCCTCCTTGGATTCTTTGGTCTTTCTCCTCTAAACCAACCATAGTTTTCTCTTTTGGTTTACTATTCTCAAATCTGCAAGTCAAGTAAAGTTATTAAGTAAAACTATAATCAATAGATTTGAGACACTTTCAAGCAAGCAAACAGACAAACCTCACAACCACAACTTGTATACAAAATACCAAAACATATAATAGTACCATATAACAAGTCGTTGGTAACATTTATACCTGACCACCACTACTCTGATCGGAAGGAAAAGGGAAATAATTTACACTAGTAAGTCTTCTCCACACATGCTGCCATATATTTTTAACTCGTTTTCGTCGTTGTTTTAATTAGATAATCAGCAGCACCTCTCAGCATACACTTCAACACTATAGTTATAAAATCTTGCTAAGATATCACTGCACATCCCAGTAGTAAAGATGTAATGCCTTCAAATCAATCTCTTTATGTGTATATTCATATTTTGAATCCATATCTGATGAAAGTGAGATATATTAGCAGATGATGGGTACAAAACTGTTGTAGTGCAAAAGATTCAACACATAATTTAACATTGAAATAGAAAGTTAGACTCATAGATGAGGATAATTACCAGGTACAAGCAGCACATTGTGAATTCCTTCCAAATAAAGAAAAATATCAGATGTCAATTTGACATTGGACTTTCATTTTCAACCTAATTGCATAGTGGTGTACTAATTGTCAATTTCAGATGTTCTCTCAAAGACCTAGACAAGCAAAGCGAAGAAGATGCATATCCAATTAGCCAAATTGCAGAGTATAACCAAACTATTTTGTTCTCTTATTCTTCGCAGAGTATAACCAAATTCAAGCTATTTTGTTCTCTTATTCTTCGCTACATAAAACCAGAGAGACAAGAGATAAACATAATCTTACAATTTGGTACATGTAGCTTTCCAATTCACATACCGAATCATCATATGGCAACAAATTAGCCAATGCCACAATCTATAGATACACAAATCAAGCGACCCCAAGCTGAAAATCTTCAAGAACTCCTGGCTTATACTCCTACTTTGAAGCTCCTCATCTGATTTAAACTGAAAATCAAATTGAAGGTCAACACATAAACGTGTGTCTATGTACAAATTGATCAAAAGTGAGGGTAAATTCAAAACTGGAATCACCTCTGAGGAATTTGAAACACGGCGACAAACATGCCGTTTGAGTTCACGCAATTTTCTGATTGAATTTGTAGAAGATGAGCTGGAGAAGACGGGCCTTCGTTGGAAGAAGAAAATGGAAAAGAATAAAAGCTATGCCCACTAAATGACCAACACTTAAAGGTTTCTTAAAATTTCTTAAGTTTCTAAAATAAGAACCGGTTCTATACATTATAACCTATTTTTTTAAAATTAAATCTATTAATTGCTAAGAACTTGCTCTAAGATCCCTGTTGGAGATGCTCTCACTTTCTTACATCTTTGTACGTCTTTAAAAATAGAACTCTTCTTTGAATAAAAATGTCAGGTTTTTTATGTTTCTCTTCTCAAGTGCTTTATTGTTTACAAGTTGTATAAGAGCATTATTGTTCCTAAGATCTTCAGTATGAGTGAATGTGTCTCATTGTTAAGTATACCCAAGTTCCATGGGGATTGCGATTACTAGACTATGCTAATGGATAATATATTACAGTTGAAAGAATGGTGGTCCTTGATAGAGAACATAGTCACAAGACCAAAGGGAGTTGGAAACTTAATGGAGGTGGAACAAACAAATTCAGATTCTTTGATTCTCAAATATCTAAAGGTAAAAAACTATTTGTTTGCCTCAATTGAGAAGAACATTTTGAAGACTTTTGTGAAGAAAGAGATCTTTGGGAGTCTATGAGAAATAAACATCAAGGGAATAAGAAGGTACAAAACACTAAGTTACAGTGTCTTCGTAGAGAGTTTGAAGTCTTAGAAATGAATGAAGAAGAGACTACTGAGACGTATTTCTCAAGGGTTATGATGGTTGTGAATGATATGAGGAATCTCGATGAGGAGCTACCAGATTCAAAGGTCATGGAGAAGATACTGAGAACATTAGTGAAGAAGTTTACGTATGTGGTGTGCAATTGAGGAGTCTGAAGGATATATGCAAACTCACAGTGGATGGATTACAAAGTCATTGATGGTACATGAACAAAAACTGAAACAACATGTTGGTGATGTTCAGGTCTTAAAGGTGGAAGATGAGACACATTAGAGTGGAGGACGTGGTGGTTTCTCTAGGTGTGGTGGCTCTTCTAGAGGAAGAGGAAACTATCAAGGATGAGGTTAGAGTTTCAATAGAGAGAGGATTCAATGTTTCAAGTGTCACAAACTTTAGCACTTCAGAAACGAATGCCCATAATAGAACAAAGCTGCAAATTTTGTCGAGATGGAAGAAGATGTGGTGTTAATGGCAAGTGTAGATCAAGTCAAAAGAGTGCACATAAGGTTTTTAGATTCTGGATGTAGCAACCATATGTGTGGTGTTAAGGAGTGGTTCGTCGAGTTGGATGAAACCTTTCATCGAATGGTTAAGCTAGGGGATAACACGAGGATGCAAGTAGAAGGAATAGGTTGTTTAATGCTTATTATCAATGACATCTCAAATTGTCTCTTTGGTTTACTATGTTCCTGGTAGCCTTGGGCATTCGGTTATTTGGTTCGGTTTGGTTCAGTTCTTTTGGTTCTTCGTTCTTTCGGTTTTGAAAAAGTAGTAACTAATGGGTACTTGTTAAGGTTCGGTTTGGTTTCAGTTCTAGTTTTTTTGGGTATAAACTTGTGGTAACTAATGGGTACATATTTAAATTCGGTTTGGTTTTAGTTCGGGTACCTCTAGCTAATTTTTTTAAAATCAAAAAAATCTTTGAAAAACGATAAACTAGTTATAAAAGTTGAATATTTTAGTTTTTCTTAAGTAATTTTGGTTCAGATTGACTAATAAATTTACATTTATAATTGTAATCTTGGTTACTTAGATTATTGAATTCTATATAAATAGTTATTTTAAAATATATAATTATGTTTTGGTTCTTTCAGGTAACTATTCGCTTATCTTCTGTATCTATTCTGTTCCGGTTCTTTTGATTCTTGAATTTAGGAACCATTCGGTTATATCTGGTCCTGGTTCAGATCAGTTCCTTGTATTTTGGTTTGGTTCGGTTTTGTATTTCAGTTCTGGTTATTATACTCATGACTAGTTCGTGGCCTTGGAAACAATTTCCTTAGTGTCGGCAAATTACAAAAGAAGAGTTTGAGGTTTGTGACTGATAATGGCAAGTGTGAGGTCTGGCATAAGGAACACAGAAGGGTGTTGATGAGATCTTACATGACTAACAGCCGCTTGTTTATGGTAAAAGCAAGACTAAGGTACTCACAAGACAGTGAAACAAAAGAGTTATGTCTACATACTACTGAGGGAGATAGTAAGATGTTTTGGCATAAGCGTTTGGGTCAGCAGATTGGTGAAAAAAGTTGGTTGAAGTAATGCCAAGACTTAGCTTCAAGGATACAAATCACACGTGTGAAACTTTTTTCAAGGGAAAACAAAACAAAGAAGCCATTCCCAAGAAGAGTATGTGGGAGTCGAGTCTTGTGCTAGAGCTTGTGCACAGTAACTTGTGTAGCCAATTTCACCAACTTGAGAAGGCGGAAAGAGAATGTTACTCCAGAAGAAAGATGGAGTGGAAAGAAACCTTCGGTGGTTCATGTTCATGTGTTTGTATATGTGGTGTTTGCTATGGTTTCATATGAAAGGCAGAAGCTTGATGAGAAGAGTATCAAGTGTGTGCATCTTGGTGTTAGCAAGGAATCAAAGGCTTACTATATGTACAATACGGAGACCAAGAAACTTATAATTAGCAAAGATGTCAAGTTTTTGGAAGAGAAACCAGGGAATTGGAAGGTAGTGATGAGGACTTCGTTGATTCCAAGAATGATATTATTGTTGTTTATGACTTGAATGATAGTAATATGGCTGAATTTAAACAAGATGAACCAAGGAGTGAAGAAGGTGTGTCACAACAAAGTGGTGAAAAAGTTTGAACACAAGTCACATAAAGTATGGAGTCGATGATACTAATACAAGGCATGTAACTGACAACAAAAAAAGGGTATGATGTGCGCCAGTTTGGGTGAAGGATTATGACATTGGAGGTAGCTTCTTTGTTGGAGGGAATAATGGTGATTTCATAGTTCTGTTTATAGCCGGAGGAGATCCAAGAAAATATGATGAAGCGATTGAACATGAGCATTGGTGTGTGGCTATCAAAGCAGATATACATTTGATTGAGGAAAACAACACTTGGGAATTAGTGGATTTACCCGAGGATGCTAGAGTTGTTGGTGTTAAGTGGGTTTATAAGACTAATCTCAATGAGAAAGGAGATGTTGATAAATTTAAGGCAAGGCTTGTCACCAAGGGATATCGTCAAACTAAAGGTGTTGATTTTCATGAAATTTTTTCACCAGTTGCAAAATGGGATACCATTCAAAGAATCATTGGTGTAGCTGCACAAAGGGAATGAAAGATATATCATTTTGACATGAATAGTGCTTTCTTACATAGAGAGTTAGAAGAAGAAGTATTTGTTGAACAGCCACAAGGTTTTGAAGTAGTAGATGGGAGAGACAAGGTGTATAAGCTCTAAAAGGTTCTCTATGGACTTATACAAGCACCAAGAGCTTGGTATAGCCGAACAGAAGGTTTCTTCTTGTCTAATAATTTTCTGAAATGTCGTTGTGAGCATACTCTCTTTGTGATGATGAATGGAGCACAAATTCTTATTGTGAGTCTCTATGTTGATGACTTAATATACACTGTAAACTCTGAAGTATTAATTAAGGATTGCAAAGAATCAATGATGAAGGAGTTTTCGATGAGTGACCTTGGCTTAATAAAATATTTTCTTGGAGTTGAAGAAGAGCAGAATGATAAAGGGGTTTTTATTTGCCAAGAGAAGTTTGCAAGAGAGGTGCTGCGGCGATTTGGTATAGAGATCTATAATGCAGTTAGAAACCCGATGCATAAGCTAACTAAAGAGATTGTTGAAAACAATGTGAATTGTACAAAGTTTAGAAAGCTTTTGTTAGCTACCTGAGATAATTGACAGTCATACAACTAGATTTGTTTTTATCTATGAATCTGGTTAGTTGATACATGGAGAAACCCCAGAAACAACATCTTCTGCCTTTTTAAAGAATCCTAAAGAATGTAAAAGGTACTGTGAGCTATGGCATTCAATATATGAGGCAAGGAAATAGGGATCTTGTTGGCTTTGTGGATAGTGATTATGCGGGAAGTCTTGATTATATGAAAAGTATCCTGGTTATGCGTTCATGTTAGGAGGAAGTATAATTTCTTTGCACTCAAAGGAACAGTCTATTGTCACTCTGTCTACAACTAAGGCTGAATTTGTCTCGGCCTCTTTTGGTGCTAGTCAAACTGTTTTGCTTAAGTATGTTGGAACATATTGGAGAAAAACAAACCAAAGGCACCACATTGTTTTGTGATAATAATTCGACAATTCTCTATCCAAAAATCTAGTTTTTCATGGTAGAAATAAGTATATTCATGTGTGTTTTTGTTCTTTACGGGATATGGTTAAGGAATGAGAAATTCAGCTCCAGTATTGTTCTACACATGATCAATTCACTGGCTTGATGACTAAAGCAGTTGATTTCTAGACATTTGAGAAACTCAGAGCAAGGATGGTAGTTCACGACAAGGTGTAAACTGGTTCTTGTGGATCCATTAAGGGAGAGACTAAAAGATCATGTATGTCCGTTGGAGTCTTTTCTTTATGGATTTTATTTACTTAAATATATTTATTTCTGTTTCAATGCCTTTGGTACAAATTATGTTTGCAACTTTTGCATTCTATCAATTTATTTCATTTTCGTAAAAAAGCATAACTCTTCTCTGAATAAAAATGTTAGGTGTTTCATTTTTCTCTTCTCGAGTGATTTATTAATTTTTTTGTCAACTTAACTCGTCAGATTAGAAATTGAAACCAATGTAGTGGTACATCATTGTTAAAAATAAGTGAACTAGATGAACACCTAATATTTCGAGCCAAGAAATCTATTGAAACAAGGAAATATAGGCCTGCCTGCCATTTTGTTTTCGCTGAGTGAAGAATTTCTCCACTTACCCAGGTACTCAGTCATAATCCTGATGTCGGAGAGGAATTAATAAATGAAATAGTTAATCGTGGGTTTACCATTTTCAACGGGACCCCCTCGAATCAGACAAAGAAGGAAGAGTTGGATACCTATCCAGAAGTTTTCGCAACTCAATCATGCATGATGGAATCATCAAAGATTCAAGAGGAGCGGGAAGGACGCACCTCTGATGTACCAGTTATCGTACCAACGGTAAAAATTCATTCCATAATTATTCTAAATAATCAAACTCAAATAATTTTTTTGTGGTTAAGAGAACGCTCAATTAGTCCCAACCTGCAAACTCAGAATAGCTCTCGGGATCTAGAAAAGTCCTCAAGATACAGGAGAAAAGCCGGCCAAGCTTGCGGATCCCCCACCATCTTTAAAAGTTCCGAGCAGTCCACCAAGAATTCTACCTCCAAAAACTAAAGTGACAGGAGACAAGTCATTGCCCAGAGGAGGGCCTCGAATTCGGCGTGAAAGAACAAAAGACTGTGTCTGATCCGTTGTGCCCCACATTTGCGCCACCTATTCCGTCGGGGTAATAGTACCACCCAAGACCTTTATGAGTATCATATTCTTTTCACGAAGCATCCAGCAGACACCAGTAGCCTGTGAAAACCGAATTCTGTGTTAAAGGTCGAGTAATTCGATCACAAGAGGGTGTAATCCATAGTTGGCATTAATGAAGCCATCAGCGACCTTTATGGGCTTCCGCTCAAACTTCTGCCTATATTTCAGCCATGCGCACTAGCTCCTGAGGGTTCATATTTGAATTGTTATAAATTGTATCATTGCTTGTTTTCCATAAAAGCCAAAGGATCCAAAGGAAGCACGGTATTTCATCTGTCTTGGAGATTCTCCAAAGTAAATGAGCAATGTTTGAAAACAGTAATAAAGCTGGGAATGCATGTTCCGCATGTATATGTGATAGGGCCCATGATTGAACTGCTGGGGGCATCGGAAAAGAACATGGTTCACTATTTCTTGTTCTGCTCTACACCTATCACACTACACATCACAATTGATACCTCTCTTGACTAAGTTATTCTTCACTGTTTGTTTTCCAGAGAGGGCTTGCCAAAAAAAGTGTTTGATCTTTTGTAGTGCTTTCACTTTCCATACTTGAGATTGTAATCCTTGAATATTTAGTCTGTGTGTTCCTAGGTCAAGGGACAGAGAATCAGTTCACTCTCCCATCTTAATGGACGAAGAGGCTGCCTCCTCCAGATCTTGATACCTAGCCATAAGAAAGAGAGTCATTATCGGCAGAAAATGTCCCAACCTTTCCCACACATGCTCTTAATGAAGCCATGGATTAACTTCAAGATGTTATGATTCAAAATGCAAGCTGTGCAGATCCTAATTAATAAAAGTACTATGGGGAAGCTAAGGATTCCGCAAGCAAAAACATAAGGGAAATTGGAACAAATAACAACTTTTATGGCACAAAAAAACTTACCTCTCCGAGCCAGCTCAATGAAAAAGGAACTGGACGCATCTGTGACATTATGTATCACAACAATTCAACATTTATAACCTTAAATTTCTCCAAAGCTACAAAACAAATTAGGGAAAATAAAGCACTTATGAAGCGACAACATGGCAGACTAGGTGGTAAGAAACAAATACGCATCAGCCCCCTTATCATCTCTGGTACCAGCTCCCATAAGCGCAAAGTAATGCGGACCAGAGTCACACCGAGAAAAAAACTATCTCTAGAAACGTTTCCTCATGGAGAGGAAAGCAGCATAATGGTGGAGCAAAGGTCTGACCAAACCGACCAAAACATAGCCAATAAGACACCTGCGCAGACAAATCATCAAACCACACATCAACAAAATCAAGGAACAAATGTTAATAGAAAAATGGATTTTCAAAATCCATCAAAGTTTTTTCCTTAAAATTAATGTGTTGGAATTTTTAAGGTTTGGGAAACCCTAGTACAGCTCGATGTCTTAGGGATCTCCATAAATTTCTATCCCTAGACATAATTTTCCTAATGGAAACCAAGAATGTTGATGATTTTGTAACATCTTTGATCCATAAACTTGGCTTTGAATGCTTCAAAATAGTCTCACCCCTTGCTTTCATGTGGCGAAAGGATCTAAATCTCAGAGTTCTTTCAACTGACCCTAACCTTCTTGACACTAGCATCTCTGTTAAAGGAAAGAGCTTTCACTTTCTGTTCACCTATGAGAATCCTAAGAAGGCATGCCGATGGATACTGTGGAAAAAATTACAGAGTTAGCTGAACTTTGTGTTTCACCGATGCTAATTGCTAGAGACCTAAATGACATAAGGGGAAATGAGGAAAAACTAGGTTGTCTACCAAGAGCAGAATCCTCTTCCTTCAAGTTTCAATCCTTAATATCAGCGTGTAACCTTAACGAATTACAGCATATTGATGACTCATTATCGTGGATAGGAATAAGATATCCACACCGTATGTGTTGCAAGTTGGACAAAGTACTTGAAAATAGCAAATGGACTAAAGATTTGCAACAACAAACAACAAGAATATCTCTGCTTTAAAGAGCCAGACCACAAAGCCTAATAGTGTGATGCTGCATCCAAAAACAGAAAATAAAAAAAGCATGTTCATGTTTACCGGAGGTATAATATTACATTGAGCTTAAAGCAATTATCATTAAGGTGTGAATAAAATACTCAATACACTTATCCACCAGAGAGGCTCCTCCATTATATCAGCAATTATCAAATGGAGCAAGCAGAAAAAAAAACAAACAGTAAAAAGAAAATAAAAGAACTAAAATTCGGTTTGGAAGAGGCCATGTAAGCCCTTATCCTCATGATTTAAGAGTCCATGCTTTAAACGACCAGTTGTATAAAGCGAACCTCGCAGAAGAGAGTTTTTGGAAACAAAAAAGAGCAGACTTCTCTGGGTGCACTTGAAAGACAAAAATACAATATATTTTCACTCAGTCACCAATGGAAAACGAGCTATGAACAACCTATCACTTATGGAAGATGTTGATAGAATTGTAGTTCATAAAGAGGATCAAATTTCCAAGGTTATTGTTAACTATTTTCAGAACATCTTCACGTTTACAAATAAATCCTGCTGAGAGAGAGTATACGAAGCTTTAAACCAGAAAGTCTCTGCAACTAATAATGTAGGACTAATAAGGATCCTTGTAAGAATGAAATCAGGCTGGTGATCTTTGATATCAATGGAGAAAAGGCACCTGAACTAATGGACTCCAACTAGTTTCTTCCATTCAAACTTTCAATATGTTAGTCCAACCATTGTCGAGGAGATTTAATCCTTCTTTTGATCTAGCTTTCTACCTACAAAGATAAATGAAATGCATATTAGATTGATCCTAACGATCATCTTACCAAGTAAGGTAACAGATTTCGGCCCTATAGCACTTTGCAACGTCTATTTTGAAATAATTTTCGAAATTCTAAAAAAGAAGTTACAGCACCTACACTTGAAGATAGTTATCAAACAATGTGATCATAACTCATGAAATGATGCACGTATGACCACTTGGAATAGAAAGCTATTTAAATGGTGCTCCAAAAATTGGGGTTTCACGAGATTTAGATCTTGGTGGGTCATGCAGCGTATAACGACATCTACCTACTCCTAATCATGATATACCTAGGGGGAAAGTGCATCCACAAAGAGAAACAAAATAAGATGATCTCTTATCCCCATACATTTTCATACTTTGTGGAGAAGTTTTGTCGGGTTTATGCAACAAGGCACAAGATCAAAACAACCTTATGCGTTTGACAATCTAAAAGGACATCCTAGTATAAATTATCTCCTTTACACTGATGATACAAGGTTTTTTGCTCAGCCAAAGCTACAAGCATCTCAATCCTAATACAGATCCTAAAGAAATACAAAGATGCATTAATCCTAAAAAATCAACCATCAATTTCTCTGAAAGGATCACTCAGTTAATGCAGACCAGTATCAAACAAGCACTTGGTATCAACCAAGAGGGTGGAGTTGGGAGATATTTAGGGCTCCCAAAACATTTTGGTAGATTAAAAAATGACATATTCACACCTATCACTAAAAAAATAAAGCTAAAAACAAACATTTGAACATCCAAATTCCTATTTACAACGGATAAACTCACAATGATCAAGAATATTTTAGCAAGCTTACCTACATATGCAATGTCTTGCTTCAAACTCCCCTCTCTTGATGCAAATACATCCAAGTTGCTATGACTTGCTTTTGGTGGGACACTAAGCCACCAAAACACAATATGGCATGGGTTTCTTGAAAATAACTGTCAAGGAACAAACACAAAGAAGGTTTATGATTCAAAAATATTAAATCCTTCAATGAAGCTATGTTGGGTAACCTAGCTTGGAGAATTCTCACCAAGCCACAATCCTTGGTAGCAAGGTCCCTTATGGCCACGTACTTCAAGATTTTGAATTTCATGGAGGCTACAATAGCAGAAAATGCTTCACATGGCAGGAGGGGTATTCTATTGGGTAAAGAAGTTCTAAAGCGCCACCTTAGCTGGCAGTGGGCAATGAGAAGTTCATTAGCTTATGGCATGATGATTGGCTATCGAGTTATGATACCCTATTGCCAATGGGATCTCTTACTGAAGAAACACTTGACTTGAAAGTTTCCATATTTATTGCTTCTTTGAGGAACAGATTGGGATCTAGACAAAATCTGTAAGGTCCTTCTGCATCACTTTTAAATTTCTTAAAGGTACTCCCGCATCACCTTTTTGATATTTTGGAAAGTATAAACTTATAATGTTTTCCAATGAAAAGACAATACTCCTTAGCCAATTTTCTCTATCTAGCAGAAAAAGTGCATTGAAGTGTCGCTAGATACAGTATATCCCATGACTTCTTCCCATTTGGATGATGGATCTTAATCATTGTTTTCTTTTTCGGCATATGCTCATCACAAAAGTATTTTGGGAGCTTCTGAAAAACCCAAAACATAATTGATTTCAGTTTATTTTAGAAACAAAATCCTCAAGAGTACAATATGTATAAGTGACTTACCATGCGTTCAAAATATGTCCTCCACATGTAGGTGTCAAATTGTGAAACAGAAAATGAAGAGACATGGTGCTTAGGATGAAGCACCTCAGTTTTAAGCTCAGTTTCAGGCTCAGTTTCAAGCTCAGTTTCAGGCTCAGTTTCAGGCTTAGGCTCAATTTCAGGCTCAGTTTCAATGTTAACAATCGCCTCCCATCATTCTTAAAGATCTGCAATTCACAATAGGTTGAGTCATCATGTCCGATGAACAAAACATCATTTGGACCAAAATGTTTTAATCCATAAACTATCCCAATCTTCTTATATCATAAATAGGTCATTCTTTTCTCACTTGAGCCAAAATTGCTATGAATTTTCTCAACGAGTAGTAAAAACCACTTTATTTTTAATTGTCCCGGACATGCTTCTCACAAACTCTTCAAGATCTGTCCTCTACATAAACAAAGAAAGTAGATCAATTACAACATGTCAATACCATGATTAGAAAGAAGGAACATGAGACAAAAAGTTGCAACTTTCCAAAAAAAAAACACAAGCAGTATAACACAAGTTCAAAGGCTTAGTTTGTAGGTCAAACAAAATAGAGAAAATATATGAAAAAGATTAACACCAACACATCTCCATTTTCAAAAGATTAGAGAGGAAGAGAGACAAAATATGAGTTATCAAGAATTCATATTTCCAGCTTTCTCTTAGAGACAGAGACTTCAAGAAGCAAACGTTACTCACATTTTGTTGGACCCTATCAACAACGTGCCTAGGCAACATCTTTCAGAACTGAATAAGGTTGCAAAACCCTAATTTTGTGAGAATAAAGACAAAAACAGTATTTGTGAATTTAACGGCGGACGAAAGGTCTTTCATATACAAAGCCTAAATACCATTTGAATTGTTTTATGGGCTTTGGTTCATATAATACCAATTGAATCATTTTATAGGTCTGGGTCAAAGCCCAATACATTCATCACTCGGTTTAGGAAAAGTAATAATCTTTTTGATACAAAAAGAAATAAGATACTTTTAAGATCAAATATTGAGATAATAATCATTGTTTTTTAAATAAAATCTATCTGTTTATTTCTCTCGTTTGATCAAAATACAAGAATTAGTCTTTATCAAGAACAAACTTTGAATTCCTATTTAGTAGAATCATTTCGTGAATTCAGTTTTCAAGTGTGTTGTGTATAAAAAGATGTTAAAAGTGATTAAGAAACACTATGAATCATTCTACCAATTTACTTATACCTTGAAGATTCGATATGGATATATCATTTATGATTCGATATGGATGTATCATTTGATATGGCAGATTTTCTATAAAGCTATGATACCAAATGACGTGATCATAGCAAAACATGAATCTCCTTGAATTTTATAGAGCCTTAACATGTTTTTTCATTCAATTTTACTACGTTCTAATTGGAGTGTTTTGTAGGTTATAATTGATATACTTTTTACCTTATTATTCTTTGATTCTATCTAAAACTTTTACTGTAATTGACATAGAGCTTAAAATGATGCAACAAAGAACATGTGGATTCCAAAGAACCATGGACTGACAATGTAGCTAGTGTCAGATTTGGGTGAACTTGTAGAAAAAATAATAAAATTTGTTATAGAATTCCTACATTTTTTCAATGAGGTCGATCCTATATGTCCTAGATGTGATGGTTCAGAAACAATTCCTCTTGTTATGTATTATTGTAACTATGTGAAAAGATTTTGGTACGAAGCTCCATTCATTAATATACCTTAGACATTGAACAACTCAACCTTCTCCGTGTTGTGGAAGAACACCAAATCGCTTACTTGCATCCTTCCTACACAAATAGCTAGAATATTGTTAAGCTCATGACGAGAATAGATACTAAGGAAATGGAAGGAGCTATTATCTGTTTTACAGATGGATGGAAAGAAACCTTAGATCACACATGAGTTGACTGAGTCTTCTCTGGCCAGACCCTAATGTCATAAATCTCAAGCTTTGCCTCCATCCCCTTTGTTGCATTATTTTTGCTTGTGGAAGCTATGGAGTCATATCTGCTTTGGAAGATGCTACTGAATGGCTCTGTAGGCACCTTATGTTGTTCTTTGATTCTAATCTTCTCATCTGGAATTTGAAGATCGGATTATCTTTGTCGGAGATTCATGTGTTTGCTTCGACATCGCCAATCTATCATCTGTCATTACCTTTATCTTTAAATACTTTGTTCCGAGGGAAGAAAATAAGAAAATTGATTTTTTGGCTAAACAAGCCCTAAATGTTACTTTGAATATTTTCTTAAATGTTGTACCAACTCTACCTAGCTCTGTTTGAAGGAATAAATTTAAGTTTGTTGAGGAAAAATGAAAACTATATTGGCTGAGTAGAATCCTATTATATAAAGTTATGTTTCAAAATTTATTAATCAACAAGATTGTTCCACATGTCGTATCTAACGATCAAAAATTATTCTGTATTTATATTTTGTTAAAAAAATATTTAAATCCTATTATATAAAGTTGGGTTTCAAAAGTTAGTAATCAACGAGATTGTTCCACGTGTCAAATCCAACGATCTTATTATATAACATTCAGTTTTAAAAGTTAGTAATCAACCGGATTATTCTATATGTCAAATCCAATGATCAAAAACTATTTTGTATTTATGTTTTGTTAAAAATGATAAATTCAAATTCTATTATATAATGTTGAGTTTTAAAATTATTAATCAACAAGATTGTTCCATATGTCAAATCTAGCGAGCAAAAATTATTCAGTATTTATATTTTATTGAAAAAAATAAAATCAAATTCTAATATCTACAAAGTTAGATTTCAATAGTCATGTGTTAAATTCAACGTTCAAAAATTATTCTGTATTTATATATATTTTATCAAAAAAATATAAAATAAAATCCTAATATCTATAAAGTTGGGTTTTCAAAGTTACTAATCAACAAAATTATTTCACGTGTCAAATTGGAGTAAAAAATGAACGAGTGAAGATTATAGGTTAGAGAAAGTATTAATTTTAATTTTAACCTAAACAATTCTCACAAAATAGAATAAAAAATTTGATTTAGTGTATGCTATTACCTATGGAATAATTTAAAATAAATTTTAAACTAAAAAATTTATAATTATTTATTGGTCTAAACTAAGATACGTAAGTATTAATTTAATTTATAATTGATTATCTATATTTTAAAATATTTTTTGAAAAACATATAATTTTCAAAAATATGATTTTGAATATCATAAATATTATTATTATTTCATTTTATTTTTTGAAAAGAACGGGTACATATGTAGTGTTCATATAAAATTAAATGAACTACTAATTCACATTTTGTTTTACTTTGAAAATTACGTTATGAAATTTTGGAAATTGTACAACTTGTATGAGATTAAAGAGGAAAAGAAGGGCAAGTTGGTAATTAAAAGATAGGTAAGAGGGGCAAATTGACAATAAAAGAGAGCAGCACAGAGAAAACGTGAGACGACTCAGAATTAAATAAATAATCGTGGGGGAAGAAAAGAATAAAGAAGAAGGCGTATTGACTGAGAGAAGTTGAAAGAGACCGACGCTAAACCCTAAACGGACTTTATTAAAAACTGCGCCTTTGCACTGTTTCCTCTATTGACATTAACTACTCCTTCTCAACACGTGTTACACATGCATTTTCTTTTAACTCTTTCTCTTTCTTTTTTCTAATTAGCTGCCCCCAACATGCGTACACTAGCAAGTACTAACTCTTTTTTTATTCTTATTTTTTTATTTTCTTTTTTTATCACTCCATCACATTCATAAATTCATATCAACTGTTATTTTATTATTATTTACATTGCTATATAAAACGTCATTAAGTTTAAAATTTGATCACAAGATTTAATACTATTGAGTTTGAATAATTCCGAAAGCGTTCCATGTACTTATTTGTTCACGAGATGAAACATGTGAATTTTATTGAATTTCTCAATAGTTTTTTTGTGGAAAATGTAAAATTGTGCAACTAATTCTGGTAGAATAAAAGGGCAGCCACACATGAAAAACACCAGCTAATTAATACTATGTGACATTCAAAATTATAATTAAAGATTCACAAGTTTTTTGGTGTTTGGCAGAGAAACTAGCTTCCAAATTGACCTAATTTTCTTGAGATCATATTCGGTCCAAAGCCCTTTGTGCTTGAACTTCTTTGTTAATCTAAGAAAACACTGACTTTGATTCACCATTAATATTATATTGTTCTTAAAACTTGTTTGTTTGTTTTATAGTTACTCTCCTGAATATGATGAAAGTTTATTATGAAATAATGCATTAATTTACAAATGTACTTCAATTATATTAGTTCGTCTAAGATACATATAAAGTTTGATAACCTAACATGTAACAAATTATAAATTGAGATGCATGCACGAAACTACAATTGTCGAGTCAAACATTTGCAAAAGAAAGTAAAATAGTTGTGTGTTGTTATCTTTATTTAAAACAAAATCGTTTGTGATGCAGTTTTTTTTTGTTGTTATGAATTTTACTATAATTGTATCGATAAGATCTGATTTATAGCCAAAATTTATATTCTGAAATACTTTTTTTTTTTGCATCTAGAATAAATCAAAGTACTAGAGGATTTATAAAGTGAATACCACCACTTAACTATTTGTCTTCCCATGATGCAGTTTTTAAAGTAACAAATATAAAAGAAAAAAAGAAAAGAGAATTATGTTGGAAAACAAAAAAGTATACAGATCTAAAAGAGTAGAGTAGAAAACGTATAATGTCAGAAGGAAGCAACGTGAGTAGCAACGAGAAGAAAATGTTGGTATGGTCACTATATTTTAAACAAGATATTTAAAAACACATTATACTATATATGCTCAGTGGACATCCGAAATTTCCGGGTGAATGACCAAAAAAAAAAAAGACCCAAAAAAATAGAGTATAGTATTTATTAATTTATGCATAACACAATTAAGCTAGTATTAAACATGTGTGTTTAACTGATATACTAATAAATTGATTATATAGAAAGAGGTTAGGAGGCTATTAAAAAAAAAAAAAAAAAGGTGATGAGTTGGAGAGTTGTAGAAAGCATGAAGCTCGTGCGTAAAATAAATATGAAATACAGTTCAACATTTTAATATCTCTCACCTGACTCATCCAATTCATTACTTCTTCTTCTCTCTCGCGCTTCTTCATCTCAAAATTCATTCTGTTTTCTCCCTCGAAGATGACGAAAGCTACCGTCGAACTTGACTTCCTCGGACTTGACAACAACCAAACCAACAATGTTCCTAAGCCTAAGTTTCAGAAATTTCTCGATCGCCGTCGTAGTTTCCGAGGTTCTTTTCTATCTTCTTTCTTCCCTCTCTCTCTCTCTCTATTGCCTTTTATTTATGATTATTTTTGATAGCAGAAATTCAAGGTGCGATCTCGAAGATAGATCCAGAGATTATCAAATCGCTTTTAGCTTCTGGTGGTAACCATTCGGATACGTCAACCAGATCTCTTTCAGTTCCGTCTTCTCCGAGAAAAGATCAACCTCAGATCCCGATTTCTCCGGTTCACGCTCCTCTCGCCAGGTACTTTCTTTTGGCCGCCACAATTTCTTTTTCTTTTGTATATAAAAAAAAAATGAAGTTTTTTGAAATTCAAAAATTTGAACCTGGACAGACCGAGTAAAGAACTGGTGTTTGGAAGGGTACCTATGACGATCTTCTACAATGGAACCGTCTCAGTATTTGAAGTGTCTCGTAACAAAGCGGAGGAGATTATGAAGGTGGCTCTGGAAACACCTTTGAAGAAAGAAGAGTCCATGGAGGAGACTGATCTTTCGGTAATTTCTCCACCCACTCTAAGACCAAAGCTCTTTGGCCAGAACCTTGAAGGAGGTTAGTTGACTTCAACTATCCAACTATACCACCTTCTTCTACATTTTTTCTACACCATGCTTAAATACTTGCATGTAGGGGTTTACGATTAACTTTCTGTCAGAGACCATTTATTAGTTTTGATTTAGATGAAGGCAGTTTAGATTATCTCAAAGGATTAGCTAAGGGAATATTATATATTCTAATGATTGTATTATCTAGTACTATAAAACATACTTATGAATTAAATAGTGTTATTAAACATCTATTTTCTGTATAGATCTTCCCATCGCAAGAAGAAAGTCACTGCAAAGTTTTCTTGAGAAGCGCAAGGAGAGGTAATTATTCTCCAACAATACAAGAGTTTTACCCCAAATAACAATAAAGGTTTTTAATCCTCTCTGTGTCGACTTTTTTTTTTATAATTTAATTTAGTCATTAAAACTAATTAATAAATTAAGTTAAGTTGGAGTCATGCCTTTTAATCTCTCAACTTTTAGATAATACTATTCCTTTTGGTTGTTCAACAAAACACATGCTTGTTGCTTCTACGTAGGATATTGGGAGACTAGTAGATGAGTTATACGTAGCTTATTGTTTCAAAAACGCGTTGACTTTGATTCTCTTTCTGTTTCTAAACCGACAACTTATCTTTTTCTAACTTTTTGTTTGTTTTTAATTGGATCATACGGCCCAAAAGCTCCGAACCATAAATTACTACAAAACGCGGTTTCTCTTATCCTCTTTTTGACAGTTTTTGTTCATTTCGTCTTGTTTGCAGAATAGTATCAACATCTCCTTACTACTCGCCGACATCGGCCTAAAAGATCTGTGTTCTGATTAGGACATGAACCAGAAATTGTCATTTCAGACTCCAAAAGACAACATCCATGTTCGTTTTGCATTTAGCCTTTTTCTCCTTCTCTCTTTGGAGACTTCGTCGTTTGGCCTTATACTATTCCTATCCGCCACATGTTTTTTTAGGATTTTATAACGATAGTATATTATATAAATGTATATTTGTTTGGTTTTCTTTCATTGACTATTATTATCTCTGTTCTCTAATGTCATTGATACTTTAATTTAGGAAGCCCTATTATATTATGTCACTATTTTTTGCTTTATACTTTTTTAGTACTTTCAAATGAAAACTAACACGTCTCTTTATTAAAGCTTACGTCGGTGTTGTTTTTCGCTATATATTTCGGTCTAGTTTGGTTTTGTCCTTATTATATTGGAAACTAGTTCAAGAAACACGTGATTATTAGCGTATATGTTATGGTGAAGTCTTACCGACTTATGTGTAAAAGTCTTCAATTCATGAGTTAAGTGGAATTCGAAAAGCGATAACAATATATAAGTCAGTATAAAGTGAACAAACTTTGTATAGTAACCATTACCAGTTTCATCGAATAGTGACCATATCACAAGAAACAACAACATTGCTGGTCCATATAAAAGAAACAAACGCAATTTGTACGTTGAACGACCATTGAATGTGTATTCACAAATGTGCGCATTAGTCTTTATGTCAACAGTCTCAAGTCTTAACATGTGCTTGGTGGATTTTCTTAATTGGGGAGGAAGGTTAAGAACAAACAAAAGTGATTGTACTTTTGTTTGCCTTCTTTTTGACCATTACCACTTTCATTGAATAGTATCCATCACTAGCATTAAAAATTGTTTTGCCTGTCAGAGTTCAAGAAACAAAGCAAATGACCATTTTACTGTTTCTATATCATCGATACCAAAAGATATTTACATTGATAAGATATAGTTTTAATATTTAATAGAACTTTTTTTTGTCTCCTCGAAGCAGATACCAAAAAGATGTAACTGCCTCATTTTAATCTCTAATTGTGAATCTAAGGGAAAACATCAAAATAAGTGAGAAAATGAGAAAAAATAATCTCTAATAGTATATCCTTTAGAAGAAAAAATGAATTTTTGAACAATATTTTCTCAAATTTGACGAAACACTCTTCACTTCTTTCATTTTTATTTGAGTTATTTTATTTCTATATTACCCTTATAGTTTATATTTTCTGCATAATTATTATTATAATTTATATTTTATATGTTTGAAATTCTACTGTTTCTTTTTAAAGTTCATGTAGTAGAATGTTTATTTATCAGATAATATATGTTTTATTTAAATGAAATTATAATTTTGTATTAAAATTCTACAAAATAAAATAATATATAATATTTGTTAACTTTAAAAGTTAAATGGTATTTTTGAGAAGAAAAAATTGTAAAGAAACATAGAATATATTTGGAATATTCATTTTTGAAGGAATAAATAAAGGTAACCATTGAAACAAAAGTTCCCCTTATTTCAAATTTACCTCATTTTGAGGAATAGTATGAGAGTAAGTTTTAACCCTATATCCTACTGCAAGTGCACAACAAACGAAATAATATTTAGGGATCTAATCCACGAAAACCAATTATCACATTAACGATTGTATTAATTAACTATAGCTAAGACAATGGATATTTTGATTGGAATCAATTGTGACTAAGAAATATAATGTAAAACAATATCTAAAAGCATTAAGCTTAGGGAATTCATAAGGAAATCAAATGTTAGAATGAGGAATCTATTCACGCAAGTTTAGTTTCGTTCTCGACTCAGAAATAACAATTGAGTAACCTACTCTCGTAGCGATAATCACTATGCTTAGATTCTAGGAATCCTAACTCTCGTTTATTTCAGAATTCTAACCATGCAGTATTAATAGTTCAGAGGTGTCCACAACCCAACCTAGCATCAACTCTCGTTGGTACTGAAGGTATTGCTTACCTAGAAAGATTCTTGTTCTTATTAAATTTCTGGGATAATAAGTAACCTAAGATCATAAGTTAGTTAGTTACTCCAACCTAAGCATTAATCATGTTTCTAGGCTGAGAATCCATATTTAAAACCTATTTGTTCCTCACCCTTATGTCCCTCAAGATCCTTAGAATACCCTAAACTCGACTATGAACTACTCAGACATGGAAATAAAGAACAAGCAAGCAATTGTAAAGGAATTCATTGAAAACTGAAAATATATAAGAGTAGAGGTTTAGAGATTCTTCTCCAATGGGGTAGAGATACAAAATCTTCTCCTCTAGGTTGCAACAAACATATGTAACTTTTCTAATATGAAAAACTATATTTAAAAATGTGTTTTTGACCTAATATATAGAGTAAACCGAACTGGTACAAAAATAAAGAAATCTGGTTTTCGCTTTGAAGGGTTATTGATCAATCGATTCTTGAACTGCTCGGTCGATCAATGTTTCTTCATTCGATCGTAAAGATTCCAAGTCGTGCAAAGGATCATGCGTAACTTCTTCTTAGATAGCTCGATCGATCTCTGAGTGCTTGGTCGTGCAATGGATCGTGCGCACAATATAGACGGACGGAGGTCGATCGTGTCAAGCATGATAAGTTGATCAATGGATCGAGTGTAGTCTCCCCCTATAAAGTTGTGATCAATTGATCTTGGTGTTGATCGATCGATCCTTTGTCTCATGGTGGAAAAATCCAAAGTTAAGCTCAAATTTTGCTCAGCATGTGGAATCCAAAGTATCCTTGCATTTTGTACCTGAAAAGACTCTAAAAACAGAACAAAGACTAAAGAAAACATATGATTTAGTAAGCTATAAGTCGGTATAAACAAGGTATATCAATTCTCCCAGACTTGGCTTTTTGCTTATCCTCAAGCAAATACACCGGAATCTAAAAGAAAGATACAAACTCAAGAACTCATTCTTCATAGGAATTTAACACCTCAGAACCTAAGCAAAGAACACTCGATTCATTCGACGAGAGAGAGACCAACTTATACTTCCCCCAGACTTAACAACTAGTCTATCCTAACTCCAAAATCAGACCCAAAAGTTCTAGATCATGATACCAACCACTTATGAATCTAAGTGCCGTCTTATCTAGAGAATATCGATCAAAAGACACATGGACTCATTCTCAATCCTAAGTACCACCCATATTGTGGTTCCTTTCCTCTTATTCCTTTCTTTTCCAACCGATTTCTCCTTACTTTTCTAGGGTATCATTGTATTTTTTTTATCGGGGGCTTTTCCTCTATAATTTCAAAGGTGTAAAATACGAGTAGCTTTATTGGAGTTTCTCTCAGTAAGCAGGTTAGTAAGTTAAAAAAGATTATTTCATTGGATGTATCCTCAGAACCGTCCAGTTCACCTTAAAAACGAGCAGCATCATTAAGAAACTTTTACCCTAGGCTTACTTCGAATGTTGAAACTAAAGTGCACGAGACTTTGAGAAAAGGAAACCAAATTCTGGGATAGGTTCTCAAAACTGAGGCTGATAGTCCGATCTAATGTATACCAGCTCTCTAGGCAAGAAAATTAAATCAGGTTAAGATTGAAGTTGATACCAGATTTTCGAAAGAATCGAGAGGAAATGGTGAAAAGACGAACAACTGATGAATCTCTGAGTTTTCTAATAGTCAACAATGCTCATCAGAAATCAAACAAATGGTTGCTTAAACCCTTATGAAATGTACCATTCCTCAGAAATCATAGTTCCTAAACCGACAAAAGCTTATCTAAAACAATGTTTGACTCAAAAACAAAACAAAAGGAAGAAACTTCATTAGCAAACAAACAATTCTCCCCCAGACTTACTTCACACCGTCCCTGTGTGAATATTAGTAAGAGGGAGAAAGAAAGTAACTAAAAGAAGTAATTGAAAATTGCTTTGGAATTCAGAAAATATACCTCGAGGTATGGATCGATCGAGCAACCATGGATCGATCGGTCTGTGGAGATCGAGGGAGAGAACGAGCAAAGATCGGTCCATAGATCGTGCGCAAACAGATGATAGGTGATGATCGATCGGGCAACATGTCATGGTCGATCATTGGATCGGGCGCAACCACACCAAGGTTTCAGATCAATCGAGCAGAAAGTTTTGGTCGATCGGCAGATCGTGCGGTATTTCTCATTCTCTGTTGCACGATCGATCTTTCTGTGGATCGATCGGGCAGTGCTCTCACATCGCGTTTCCTGAAAACAAAATACAACATTGACTTAAAACCAACAAAAAATAAAGCAAAAACTAACCTATTAGTGGGTTGCCTCCCACTCAGCACTTGTTTAAAGTCAATAGCTTGACTAAGAGAGGTGCTATGGGGGAGTTATATCAGTCAAAGAGATGAATCTTCATTGACTTTGTCGGGAGCACCAAAATATGGTTTAAGGCGCTGTCCATTAACTACAAATTCTTCTCCCATTTTGTTGAGCAAAACCACAGCTCCATACGGTCTTACTTCCTTAACGGTGAAAGAGCCGGACCATCTTGATCTAAGCTTACTAGGAATGAGTTTTAAACGAGAATTAAACAAAGGAACTTTATCATTAGGAGCAAAACTTTTGTTAAGGATACGCTTATCTTGTGCAGCCTTTGTTTGTTCTTTGTAAATCCTTGAGTTGTCATAAGCCAAGTGTCTGATCTCTTCAAGTTCATGTATCTGCAGTGACCGTCTTTTCGAGGCAGATTTGATGTCATAGTTGAGATGCTTGATAGCCCAATTAGCCTTGTATTCGAGTTTGACTGGAAGATGACAAGACTTACCATACAGCAGATGGAACGGAGTTGTCCCTAATGGTGTCTTGAAAGCGGTTCTATAAGCCCAAAGAGCATCATCCAACTTAGTCGACCAATCCTTCCTTGTTGCACAAATGGTTTTCTGCAAAATGCTCTTGATCTCCCGATTAGAAACTTCAAGCTGACCACTTGTATGAGGATGGTATGGCGTGGCAACTTTGTGGTGAACTCCATACTTCTTCAGCAGATTATTGAACGTTTGGTTAATGAAATGAGAACCACCATCACTGATCACAATCCTCGGAACACCAAACCTAGGAAATATGATATGCTTGAACATCTTCATAACTACTTTGACATCATTGGTCGGACTAGCTATTGCTTCAACCCACTTAGATGCATAATCCACAACAACAAGTATGTATTGGTTTCCAAAAGAGATAGGGAAAGGTCCCATGAAGTCGATTCCCCAAACATTAAACACCTCAACTTCGAGAATGAAGTTCTGTGGCATCTCATTTCTTCTACTTATGTTACCTTGTCGTTGAAAAGAGTCACATGACGAAACAAAGGAGTATGTGTCACGAAACATCGTAGGGCACCAGAAACCTGATTGAAGAATCTTTGCAACAGTCTTGAAGGTAGCAAAGTGACCTGCATATGAAGAACCATGACAATGAAACAATATACCAGAAATCTCGTTTTCAGAAACACATCTTCTGAAAATGCCATCAGAGTATTGTTTGTATAAGTATGGAGCATCCCAGTAGTATCGTCGAACATCCCTTAGAAACTTCTTCTTCCTGTAACCATGAAACTCAGGAGGGTTAACATCTGTAGCGAGATAGTTGGAAAAATGAGCAAACCACGGAGTGCCTGGAACACGAGGAGGATCAGTAGGCAAGTATCAAACATTATGGGCAGATTGTATACGATAAACTTCCTCTTCCCTTAAGCTGTCATCAAGAGGAACTGAATCGTTAATTCATAGTCTAGAAAGGTGGTCTGCGACTCCATTCTCTACGCCCCTTTTGTCCTTGATCTCAAGATCAAACTCTTGTAGCAACAACACCCAACCGAGCAGCCTAGGCTTAGCATTTTTCTTGGAAAGGAGGTACTTAATAGCAGCATGATCAGTGTGTACAATAACCTTAGAACCGATAAGATAAGATCTGAACTTCTCAAAGGCAAAAACGATAGCCAGAAGTTCTTTTTCTGTAGTTTCATACTTCCGTTGAGCTTCATCAAGTTTTTGGCTAGTATAGTCACTTGCATCACACATAATCTCAAATGGTAATTCCCAATCTGGTGGCTGAACTATTGGTGCACTAACTAATGCTCCTTTCAAGGTCAGAAAAGCTTCCTCACACTCCTTGGTAAAATCAAATTTAACATCCTTGCATAGCAATTGAGTGAGTGGTCTGGCTATCTTCGAGAAATCCTTAATAAATCTCCTGTAGAAACCAGCATGACCGAGAAAACTTCTGATCTCTTTGACTGTGGTTGGCGATTTCAAGCTTGTCATCACTTCGATCTTCGCCTTGTCAACTTCGATTCCTTTTCCTGATATCTTGTGACCGCGTACTATCCCCTCTGTAACCATGAAGTGACACTTCTCCCAATTGAGCTCTAGATGCTTGTCTTGACAACGTTGGAGAATCCTGCAAAAATTAGAAAGACAACCAGATTAAGAAGAACCATACAGAGAAAAGTCATCCATAAAAACTTTCATAATATCCTCGATCATATCAGTGAAAATCGACATCATGCATCTCTGGAAAGTAGCTGGGGCATTACAGAATCCAAATGGCATTTTGCGATATGAAAATGTACCATAGGGACATGTAAAAGTCATATTTTCCTGATCGTCGGGATGAATGGGAATCTGAAAGAAACCTGAATAACCGTCTAAAAAGCAATAGTAAGAATGGTTAGCCAATCTCTCAAGTATTTGATCCATGAAGGGCATAGGAAAGTGATCCTTCTTAGTAGAGAAATTTAAAGTTCTGAAATTGATACACATTCTATGACCTGTGACAATTCTAGTAGGTATCAATTTATTATTCTCATTCTTAACTATAGTAATACCTCCTTTCTTAGGTACAACATGGACATGACTAACCCAATTACTATCAGATATAGGATATATGATCCCTGCTTCTAACAGTTTCATTATCTCTTTCTTGACAACTTCTTTTAGATTCAGATTCAATCTCTTTTGGTTCTCTATAGAACTCTTAGACTCATCATTCAGATGTATCCTATGCATGCATAACTCGGGAGAGATACCAGGGATATCATCTAATGAATAACCTATAGCTCTATGATACTTTCGAAGTTTTCTAATAAGCGTTTCACTTTCAGAACCATTCAACTTAGCATTTATGATCACTGGATAAGTTGAATTAGGACCAAGAAATACATACCTTAGCCCTTCTGGGAGAGTCTTAAGCTCAACTTTGGGAGCCTTTAACTCACTCCAAGGATCGGTCAAGGCTGAAGGTATGGACGGTTTTGGAGAATCTAAAACTGCATAGGCTATCATCTCCTTAATCTGTTTACATGAGTCCATCATTCTAACATAACTTGTTGCTTCGTCATTTGCAAACCCAAATTCAAACTCTATCCTCGTAAGTGCCAGCTCGAGAGGGTCCTCAACAAGCATCTCTTCATTCAACTCTTCTTCAATTTTCTGAGAAGTATTAACAGAAAAAGTCATGCCATTCAACATCGGTTTCTTCAGCATCTTGTCCATCTCAAATCTCATTTTCATATTGAAAGATTTCAAAGAAAAGAAAGAGATTTTGTGGATTAATGAGATTGAAGAGAGTTTGAGAGAGTTTGAGAGAGTTTCGGGAGAGAGAGAGAGAGAGTTGCAGAACTGAGAGAGATTATGAAGAGAGATATTTTATTTTCTCTTGACTTGAACTGATTTACATAAGTACACATATATACACGTGACCCTCCTAGGTTTACTTACACAAAAATGAATATAATATTGTTGGCACAACAAGGCTTCACGTGACTTTTCTATAGGAGGAAAGATCCGTTGAGTGTGGGGTCCGAGGTGGATAGTAACCTCTCATGAACGGTCTCCTAGCTGATTCATGTGACTCTTTCTTGGTCTTCAACGGTCATATTGAATGAGTTTAAATTTTTTCTAGAATGGTTGACCTTTTGTTGTGTAGACCAACTTCACGTGATCATTTGTGTGCTGCTCAAGTCTAGCTTGCTTGCTTCACACTTAACCTATTATCTCAATACTCCCCCTCAAGCTTGAATCCATAACATAATTGATTAGGGATCAAGCTTGAAAGTTGTAACTCTCCACCTTATTAAAAACTCCTTAGTGGAAAACCCAATTGGGACAAAACCGACTAAGGCC